>CAUYRH010043132.1:0-39011 GCA_963574655.1 Perodicticus potto | reverse complement strand
CATTTCCTATGCCTAGGTCAGTTTCTTGTGAATTTCCTAGGCCTGAATTCCATGGATGGACTGTGTCCATTCATTGATACACTCATTCACCTTGCCCCTGGTGGAAGGGACTGTATTCATTTGTTTCCTGGCCAAGGAGCCCATACACCTATATATACCCTGAGACTAAAGGCCTAGAGGAGGAGACGGGGAAAGACCGGGAGAGGAACGGAGAGAGCATCTCTCTCTCCACTTGAAATCTCTCCCTCTACCAGGAGCTTTGGTGTTTTCTGTATTCTTTTCTGTAAATAAATTCTGTCTTACCACGGAGGGGTGGGAGGGGGAAATAATGTAATGAAGAATAATAAAATACATGTATTTAAGAAAAAAAAAAAAACCCGCTCTCCCAGCAACAACAGAGTGAGAGAGGGAGGACATTCATCTATTTGTGAAGGATCTACCACCCCCATGACCCAAACACCTCCCATTAGGTTCCACCTCCAACATTGGGATCAAATTTCAACTTAGGCCTTGAAGGAGACAAAAGCAGAACCCCCTAAGTTGATTTCCTACCTGTTCTGAGGCTAAATAGGTATGATTAACATTCTGACTCTGCCACTTCCCAGCTGTGACACCTTGGACCAGTGATAAAAACTGTCAGAGTTTCAGTTCCTTCTCTGTCCCCCAGGGACCATGAGGCAGTCTTGGCTGTCCCAGAACAGGGTGAGCACTGAATATTTATTTGTCCCCTCCCTGTGGAATGTGTGTCCCAAGTGATCCTGCCATCTGCCCACATTTTGCTCCCGATTTTATTTCACACATAGCTCAGTAAGTTAGTAAACTCTAGTGCTTTTATGTTTTTATTTTCCAGTGTAAACCTCATGGTGGGTTCTCTCTGTCTTTCTTCAACTTCTATCCCTCCTGATTGATTCTCCTGTGTCTGATTTCTACTGGGCCATGTCTACTGTCCTTACTGGGGAACATGGGTGACAAGGGTCTTGAGGAGTTCCCACTCATGGGACAGAAGGTTCTGATTACCAAGCTGAACTCATGTCCTATGGAACATTCATGAGACTTGACAACTTTCTAAATAAAGCCAGAATAGGTACGTGCTTTGGGCAGACTTTGAGCCCCCAGCTCAGGAGGCTGGTGTATCCAGACATTCTAGGTAGGAAGACAGATGGTCTGATCCTGTTGCCTGTGTCTGAATATCAGAAACAAGGAAATGTATTGGTGAAATGTTTATATCAAGTGGAGCAGCAGGTCAGTCAGAAATGTGACCAACTGCCATTGGATTCCTCCTCTCCCCACCTCCCTAATGGATTTCTGAAAGAGAACTTTCCATTCTGGGCATGATGGACTCAGATAACCTCTTTCTCCTGGAGAAAACAGCTATTAATCCTGGACATGATATGAAACCCAGCTGCCTGAAAATGCTGGAAAGTGAGCAGAAGCAGACAGACTGGTGGCAAGCACGTGCTAGCTTAGAGAAGGGAGCCAGAGAGCCACACAAATCAATTCCCACCTCCAAGGCTTTTAGCCTGGGGCTAAGCTGCAGACATAGAGACAGATGGGATAATGTGAAACAAACAAACAAACAAAGGAAAACAAACAGTATTTTTTTCCAGCTTGGGTAACCAGAAAGGAGGAGCTGGACAGTTCAACCAGGTGCTGAACATAGTGAGGGAGCTACAAAAGGGAAAAAGCCAAATAACAGATTCCTAGACTGTTTGCACACATCTGTGTATAACCTGTTAACTTCTTAGGCATGGAACAGAATTAGAACTAAGCTAAAGACAAAAGATCTGCATTTAGATCAAAGCTGCTGCTTGAGGAATAGAATTTGCAATCAAGCCCAGGCAAGAAAATCTCCTGTTCAAACAACAATAAAAACAAACAAAAGCCACACTCTTTGGGAAAAAACAAAAACAAATAAGAAAAACAACCAGATTCCCAAATTCTCCTAACTTAACATTCATAATATTCAGGATACCATCAGAAATCACCTGACTTTCAAAAAACCAAGAAGATGGGGCTCATTCTCCAGAGAAAAGGGTCGATTGTATCCAAGCCTGAGATGAGCCAAATGTTACAAGAATTTTATGGCAGTTATCATAACTATTCTTAACAAAGTAAAACCAAACATACTTACAATAAAGGAAAATCTCAGCAGAGAAACCAAAGTACAAAGAAATAAAAATTCTAGAACTGAAATGCATAATTTCAAAAATTAAAAAAAAAGTCATATAGGAGGAACTTAATAGCCAAATAGACATAACAGAGGAAAGGGTGAGTGAATGTGAAGGAAGACAGAGAGAAAGAAAGTATGTAAGATGAAGAGAACAGAGAAGAAAGATTGAAAAGAGAAAAAGAACAAAACCTATGGATGTATTAGATGGTAACAAACGGTACACATATGTGTATCTGAAATGCCACCGGAGAAGAGAGGAAGAGTGCAGAAAAAATAAAGTAAGTAATCACAATAATAAAATAACCATTAAAATCTAGTATTTAGATTTTCTTTTTTTTCACATTTTATATAGTGTATTTCTAAATAGTCTTCTGAAAAAAAAAGAAATTACATGAGAAATTAGAAAATATTTGAACTGAATGATAAAAATATCACAATTTGGGATTGTAGCATAAGGCAATACTTAGAGGAACTATTAAAAGCTTAAAAGGTATATTAAAAAGGGACTCAAATTAATAATCTAAACTTAATTTCTTAAGAAATTAGAAAATAGAGCAAATCAAACATAAAGTAAGAAGACAGAATGAGACACAGACAAGAGCAGACTAGGATGGAAAACAAACAAAAAACAGTAGGGAAGAAAAATGAAATGAAAAATTTATTCTCTCAAAATCTATAAAACTGATAAATTTCTATATAGACTGATCAAGCAATATAGGAGAAGAAACTAAAAACGGACGTATCACTACAAATCCTTCTGGTATTAAAAGGATAATAAGATAATACTATGAATAACTTTATGAAAATAAATTTGACAATCTAGATAAAATGAAAAATTCTCTGAAAGACACAAATTTTTAACATTGACCCAAGAAGAAATAGAAAATTCAACAGATTTATATCAGTTAAGGAATTTGAATTTATAATTAAAATTGTTTCCATAAATAAAAATCTCCTGTCCCTCATGGCCTTGTTGGCTATTTCTATCAGGTATTTAAGAAAGAATAAATGTTAATCTCTCTTGAAAAACAGAGAAAGGGGAACACCAATCACTTTCATTGACTGAAAAATCAATCCATGCAATTCACTATACTAATAAAAAAGAGAATTTTATTTATTTATTTATTTTTTTCATTTATTTATTTTTCTTGTAGAGACAGAGTCTCACTTTATTGCCCTCGGTAGAGTGCCGTAGCATCACACAGCTCACAGCAACCTCCAACCCCTGGGCTTAGGCGATTCTCTTGCCTCAGCCTCCCAAGTAGCTGGGACTACAGGTGCCAGCAGCGACGACTGGCTAGTTTTCTGTTTTGCAGTTTGGTCAAGGCTGAGTTTGAACCCGCCACCCTCGGTATATGGGGCCGGCGCCCTACTCGATGAGCCACAGGTGCCGCCCTAAAAAAGAGAATTTTAACATATGCAAATCCTCCCCTCCCATAAATTAATACTGTTTCATGGTAAAAACTTTCCACAAACTAGCAGTAAAAGGGAATTTCCTAACCAAATCCAAGTCATCTATGAAAAACCTGTAGATAATATTGCAAGGCTTAATGATATCTTCTGAAAATCACAAACAAGGATATTCTTTGTTACTGCTTCTATTTAATACTTTACTAGTGCAAGCCAGTAAGGTAATTAAATAAAAGGCAGATAGAAAAGGAAAAAGCTATTATTGCTCAATAAAGAAAAAGAAAAAAGAAAAAAAAAAGAAAAGAAAAGGAAGAAGCAAAACGCTTATTTGAAGATAACATGATCATGTATGAAGAAAGCCTGACAGGTCTTTATGAGGCTGAACAGTGCTTTTGACAGACTCATCAGAATAGGGAGACAAAAGTTGTGTCCTAGTTATGCCAAAGAAATGGGTCCTCCCTAGTTAATCACTTGTGCTTTAGGTTAAACTCCTAAAGGGCTTTTCTCTGGAAATAATTCAAATGGGAGGTAGGCAAGCTGTCACAGAACTGTAGTTCAGCTTTAAAGCATTTCGATCACCAAAATTAGTTTATAAAAATGAAACTAGAACATTATCTCTTGTAATATACAAAAATAAAATCAAAATGGATTAAAGAATTAAATATAACACCTAAAACCATGAACCTAACAAAATAAAACATTGGAAACACTTCATGACATTGGTCTGGGAAAAGACTTCTTGAGCAATATCTCCAAATACAAGCAACCAAAGCAAAATTGGACAAATGAGATTACACCAAGCTAAGAAGCTTCTTCACACAATAGAAAATGATCAGCAAAGTGAAGAAACAAATCTACAAAATGGGAAAAAATATTTATAAACTACCTAGTTGACAAGGGATTAATAATTGGAATATATAAGGAGCTCAAACTACTCAATAGGAAAAATTCAAATAACCCAGTTAAAAATGGGTAAAGGTTTTACTTTGCTGATTGTTTTCTATGATGTGAAGAAGCTTCTTAGCTTGGTGTGATCTCATTTGTCCAATTTTGCTTTGGTTGCTTGTATTTGGAGATATTACTCAAGAAGCCTTTTCCCAGACCAATGTCATGAAGCGTTTCAACTTACTAAATGAAGAATATGAATGTCTGAACACAATAACTAAGAAAATGCCATGAAGGTTATGCTAACTAGTTCGATGAAAATATTTCAAATTGTATATAAAACCAGCACATTGTACCCCATGATTGCATTAATGTACACAGCTATGATTTAATAAAAAAAAAAAATGGGCAAAGGATCTGAACTGACATTTCTCAAAAGAAGACATACAAATAGCCAACAGGTATGTGAAAAATTTCTCAACCTTAATAGTCATCAGAGAAATGCAAGTAAAAACTATGAGATATCATCTCACTCCAGTTAAAATGGCTTTTATCCAAAAGATAGTCAATAAGGAATGTTGGTGAGGATGTGGAGAAAGGAGAACCCTCAAATTAGTTCGATCACTTTGTAGAACAGTATGGAGTTTTCTCAAAGAAACTAAAAATGTAACTACCATATAACCCATTAGTCCCACTGCTGGGTATATGAGGGGTGTCTAGAAAGTATCCAGCCATGTAATATGAAAAATAAAGACACACATGACTGGATACTTTGCAGACAGCCCTGTCTATTCAAAGGAAGGTAATTCAGTATCTCAAAAAGGTATCTACACTCCCATGTTTATGGCAGCACTGCTGTTCAAATAGCCAAGATATGGAATGAACTCAAGTGTCCATCAGCAGATGAATGGATAAAGAAATTGTTGTATATGTACATAATGGTATATTATATAGACACAAAAATGAATGAAATCCTGCCATTTGCATCAACATAGATAGAACTGGAGAAAATTATGTTAAGTGAAATAAGCCACAGACAGAAAGATAGATCTTGCATGTTCTCAATCATATGTGGGAGCTAAGTATCAAAAACAATTGATCTCATGGAGACAGAGGGTAGAATGACAGATACCAGAGTCTGGGAAAGGTAGTAGGGAGTGGGAGACAAAGTGGGAATGGTTCATATGTGCAAAAATGTAGTTAGATGGATGGATAGAATGAACAACATTTGATAGCACAATGGAATGACTGTAACGAACAATAAGTTAGGATATACTTTACAATAACTAGGAGAGTGGAACTGAGATGTTCCTAACACAAAGAAATGATAAATGCCTGAGGTGATGGATGTCCCAACTACCATGATTTTATTAACTCACATTCAGTGTCTGTGAAAAAACATTACATGTACCCTATAATAATTACACAAATATTATGTACCCATAATAATTAAAATAAAAATAAATGGAAAAAGGTACCATGAATTCCAGGCATGATAAATAGAATTCCATACATATGCATGTAAGAGTAAAACTTCTGGAAAAGAAAAAGAGGAAACTCTTAAAAAGTAGACAGAATTTTTTTTTAAGTTGCCTTTCAGAGAAACAATTATACTGAGAGCTGACTTTAACAGAGAAGATGGAAGATAGAAGGAAATGACTCAGCTCTGGAAGCTCTCATCATCCAGCTTCCAGATACAGGGAGGAATAACAAGTAAAGAAAAATAATAAATATGACTAATATTAAGCACAATAAAAATAGCTTCCATTGTGTTAAATATATATGAATTAACGTGTAAGACAAGAGAATTAGAGTTTTCTATGACCTTTGAATGGTGTGAGAAGGAGTTATAGTGTTAGACCTGGATACATGTTTTAATCTCTAGGTTAAAAAATAAAAAAAAATTAACAAAGTAGCAAAGATTATTTAATTGATGAGGTAAAGAAAGAAAAACATAGAAAATATATGTAACCTGAAAGAAATCAAGAAAGTATGAAAAAGAGAAATGTAGAACAGTCAGGATAAATAAAAAACATTAAAATTCAAATATAATTGCATTTTTCTCAATTGCAAATGGATATTAAATCTCTGATTAATAGAGTTGTCATAGTAGATTAGGGAGGAAGAAATCTAAGCATCTCATTCTCATAAAAGAGTCACATAAAATATAAAGTCAAAGACAGGTACAGGGTATGATATACCACACAAACACTAGTCAAGACAAATTGGTATTGTTATAACAACATCAAAGTAGATTTTAAGGCAGAAAACCATATTGGAGATAAATAGTTCAATTAACAGGAATTTATAATAGTTTTAAATCTGACTATATCTGGTACCATAACTTTAAATTTTTTTAGAGGGAAAAAACCTGGAAAAACAGACTAATTTACAATTATAATTTTAATACACGATATTAAAACTCATAATTTTAATATATGATAAAACAGATTCAAATAGCACAATATTTAGTCTGACTAAGTGGATATGTATGTACACAACATTGCAACCTTGTTCTCAATAAACAGCAGCTGTGGAGGTGGCTTGGGGCCTTTTCCTGGACATGCACGGGGAGGCCCATCTCCTGCAAGCTTCCAGCTCACAATCCACTGTCCAGCCTGCTTCCTTGGTGACGCCACCAACAAGTAATATTAAAATTAATCAAATACCTGGGGATAACCTATGTATAAAAGCTTCACACAGAAAACGATCAAATATTATTGGCCGAAATTAAAGAAGACCTAACTAAAAGCGGAACTGCGACATATCCATGGATTTGACAATTCAGTACTCAACAGCACAGCTCTCCCCAAATTTAATCTATAAATTAATGAAATTTCAATCAAGAGCACCAAAAGGTTTACATATGTGTGTGCATACATTGATAACTTGACAAATTAATCCTAAGATAGAGAAAAATACAAGGGGCTAAGGAAAGGAAACATATTCTTGGAGAAGAAAATGAAAAAACAGGTTCTACTGGATATTAAGATCTACTTTAGGCTCGGCGCCTATAGCTCAGGTGACTAGGGCTCCGGCCACATATACCAGAGCTGGCAGGTTTGAATCCAGCCCTGGCCAAAAAATAGCTGGGCGTTGTGGCGGGCACCTGTAGCCCCAGCTACTTGGGAGGCTGAGGCAAGAGAATCACTTAGGCCCAGGAGTTTGAGGTTGCTGTGAGCTGTGATGCCACAGCACTCTACCTAGGGC
This sequence comes from Perodicticus potto, assembly GCA_963574655.1. Taxonomy (NCBI): domain Eukaryota; kingdom Metazoa; phylum Chordata; class Mammalia; order Primates; family Lorisidae; genus Perodicticus; species Perodicticus potto. The sequence goes on along the minus strand of CAUYRH010043132.1, from coordinate 31,336 downwards.
AACACCTGGAGACCATGTCTCCAAAAAAAAGAAAGAAAAAACTAATTTAAACTTTTTATAATGTTTATATAATTTTATATAATTAAATTTATATAAAGTTTTTATAATGCCGTGTTGAATCAATGAGAGACAAATAAGTCAATGGACTAGAATAGAAAGCTCAGAAACAGACCCACACATAGGTCCACACATGATAATGGAAAAAGTGGCACTGCAGAGCAGAGTGTTTCCACGATGGGCTTTGTAATGAATTGAGCTATAACTAATGGATGTCCAGCAGGAGGAATACTTAACCTCATCTTCCATGTGTATAATGATCAGTCCTGGGAGGATGCTAGATCTAGAAATGAAAGGCAAACTAATAAAGCTTCTAGAAAATGATGTAGAAAAGTGTCTTTATGACAACAGGGAACAGAAGGCTTTCTTAACCGGACACCAAAAGCTCTAAGCATGAAGAGAAAAATTGACAATTCTGACCACATGAAAAGTAAGGACTTCTACCATCAAAAGACACTCTTACGGGAATGAAAAGGCAAAGCCATGGAGTGTGAGAATATATTTATACCCCAATAACTGACAAACTATATCTAGGATATACAAAGAATTCTTATAAGTAAATAAAACAGAAAATGCAAATGAAAAAATGAGCGAGAGATTTAAGCAGGCAATTTACAAACGCCTGTGGCTCAGCGAGTAAGGCGCCGGCCCCATATAACGAGGTAGCGGGTTCAAACTCGGCCCCTGCTGAACTGCAAAACAAAAAAACAGCCGGGCATTGTGGCTGGTGCCTGTAGTCCCAGCTACTTGGGAGGCTGAGGCAAGAGAATCGCCTAAGCCCAAGAGCTGGAAGATGCTGTGAGCTATGTGACGCCATGGCACTCTACCAAGGGCGATAAAGTGAGACTCTGTCTCTACAAAAAAAAAAATAAAAAAGAAGTGATTTAAATGGCTAAAAGCCCTATCAAAAAAGTGCCTAACTACATTAGCAATCAAAGACACAAATTAAAAACACAATGATTTCGCCCACATTAGAATGCTATACAACAATGAAAACAAACCATTGCTACACACAACAATATGGGAGAATCTTATGAAGTCACTCAAGCAATCATACACACTGTTTGATTTCATTTATGAACATCTTTAAATCAGGCAAGTCAGTACAAACAGTAGAGGCAAAACTGGGTTCTAGATCCCCATGGTGATGGCATGTCACCCTGGACTGCCTACCTCTGATCTTCCACACCACAGAGAAACCAACTTCAGTCTTAAATCACTGTTTGGAATTGCTATTCATTGCAGCCAAATCTAATCCTCACTTTTGCAAGGTAAGAGTTAGATTTAATGAGACTTATGCCTAGCAAATACCTTATTATTTTTGGGCCCAATACTTCCAGGTACAGCACAAGGAATCAGGTGCATATAGACAATGGGGGGTGGAGAAAAGGTGAGACACACACTGGGGATTAGAGAGAAGCACTTAGCCCATAGTGTTCAGAACGGAGCAAAGTCAATTCTCTATTTCCTGGAAGAACTTAGATCAGCTGCCAAGTATCCAGAGTAGTTGCTATCCCCCTAGGCTTCTCTTATCTATGGAAGGCCAATCTTATGGCTATTGCCAAAAAGGAAAGATGTTTTTATTATAACTGGCTGTAGACCAACTCTTTGCTTAAAAGGGGCTTTTGGGAACTTGTCGATTGTTCTTGGATTCCAAGCACAACCAGACTTGAAATCTGAAAAGTTTATTTTTCAGAACTGAGCTTCATTTGAATTGATATGTGTGGCACACAGGATCTTGAACTGCACAGAAAGCAGGGATGGGTCACACTCATTTCCAGAATCAGACTGAGCTCAGGTTATTTTAAAGTGAGCCATGCAGCAAGTCAAAGTTGTTTTTAAATACACAAATCCAATAAGCCTGTTGGACTCAGGACTTAAAACTGTATCTTTTCCAGAATTATTCAACCAGAAAATAAAAATATTCCCTAAACTGAATGTGAATTGAATCATACTTTTATTGCATTTGGTTCAAGTCCCTGATTGTGGCGGAAGGGTGCGGCTGTGTTTGTGGAGGGGGTGCTGAAGGTTGGAAGTCCACGTGAGTGGCAGAAGTTTCTATGAGCCTGCTTATGTTTGCGATGTAAAACAAAACCTTGTTAGGGCTCTGACAAGCAGGAGCTCTGGCTTCGTGATAGCAATTCGGCCATCAACGGGGAAGATGACCTATATTTGTCCACATAGACTTTGCATTTGCTGTTTAATCAGTCCTTGAGAAATCAGCTGTGGTCCAGGGAAGTCTGCAGAGTTTGGCCTTGCACTTAATTCTTCCCGAGATGGGAGCCTACCTAACAGGTATGATTTGTTACACAGAGAATGCAATGTTTTCTTCTCGAAACATACTCCTCAGGCATAGCAAAGAGAGCATTTGTGCCTTTCCAAACACTGCAGTAGTCCTGGATTTTGATCAAGGGATGGTTTCACCAGCACAGACACCCTGTCTCAGAACACGATGTATTGTAATGCAAATGAATGCAGTTCTCTGGGAATCAGGAGCTTTTCAAAGAAGTACAAGAGTAAGGAACAAATGGCTGCTCAAAGCAAAATATAGAAATAAAGCAAAGCAGCGTCATAGCATCTTGTCTCTGTGAACCTCAGAGCTTCCTATAATCAGAAATAAATTTGACTCATGCTGTGCCAGAGCTTCACAGAAGGAAGCGGGCGTGCAGGCCAGTCTCACCCATCAAAGACATGAAGGCCAGCCTGGAAAGTCACCTGGGCTTGAGCTCTGAGTACCCATTGGTGATGGCTCTGAGTGCCCACCCCTTATGGCTGGATTGATCTATATCACACCTTGTAGTGTTTTACGCGCTGAGGGTGTGAGTACAGAAGAATAATATGTGTTATCATTTTCCTCTAGAAGTGTGTCCTCTTGTGAAGAATGCCAGGCAGGAACGATTGAGGATTCCAATCATTTAGGCTCTAGAGCTTTCCCAGGCTTGTCCCTGACTTTGGCACTGCTGAGACGGATTAGCTAATGAAAACATGAAGAAGGAAACATCAGGATGACTCAATGGCCAAAGGCCACATCCTAATTTCCCCTCGCGGCTCTAAGCACAGAACAAGACAGTGAGAAAATTGCCGCATCACTCTTCCACTTAAAACCCTGATGATTTCTCTCCTCCGATGGAGTCTAAAATCCTTACTTTGCTTCCAGAGGCCTGCACCAGCTGGCACCTGCCAGCATCTCCAGCCAGTCACCCTCTGCCTCCCCTTCCACACCAGCAGCCTTGTCTCAGTTGTTTCAGCTTACCATGCTTCTGTTCACCCCAGCACCTTTGTAAAAACTACCATTCCTGCTGCCTGTAATTCCACCATTTGCCTGGCCGAATCTGTCCCATCCTCAAAGCCCAGCTTGATGTCACTTCACCAGGAGGCCCCTTTTCCTCTCATTCCAGATCAAGTCCCTGTCCCTTTGCTCATTACCCTCTTTATATTGCTTTCCTGGCACTCAGCATGGTTAGAAGACTGTTTGTAAACCCTCTTTTCTGCTGGATAGCAAGCTTTTTTAGGTCAGGGGTTGCATCTTTTTTTGTACCACTATACCCCACACCCAAGTTCAACGTCTGGCTCATAGGCGTAACAGTGGCTAACGTTTGTTGAGTACTTCCCATGTTCTTCATGCATTAACATAATCCTCACAATCACCTGTGAGTAAATACTGTTGGTGCACCTGCTCTGCTGATGGGAGTTTGGAGGAATTCCCAGTAACTTGCTCAAGGTGACTTAGACAGTGAACAGCAAGTATTCGGACCCAAGTAATGGAGTTCCAGAGAGTCTCTGGTCTTAGCAGGTGCTCTGCAGGGGCTAGAGAAAGAAGATTTGTTGAATGAATAAGTTTGTAAGCGAATGAAGCAGTTGGGTTGGCATGATGTTTATGAGACTAATTGGCAAAGGAGAGACAAGAGTACGAGGTGTGATTTCTGTCTGCCTGGTACACATGCTAATGTTCACTGGATGTTTATTAAAAGCGCATCCCCTTGTTTTGCTCCTATGGAAGCTGAGCATTAGAGAATTCAGTAGCAGGTCACAGAGCTAAGAAGCAGCAGAATTTGTATTTCCGCCTTTTAAATACTACATTGCACCACCTCTTGCATAAAATTGGGAATAACGAATGCCTGCATAAAACTGAAGCGAGCACTCTGCACTTGTGGGTTTTAATCACGTGGGCCCAGGCACACAGACAAAGCCCTTTCAAATGAAAGAGCAAAGTGGATGGGATTTAGATCCTTTCGGTCTTTTCTTTAGAAATTCAGCCTGAGAAAGGTATAGAAAATAGCCAGTGATGAGAGCTGGAATCGTGCACTGGCCGACAGAGAATCTTGTTCTTCGTATGCAGCCACAAACGCTTAACATCTCTGGCCAGGAGACTTGGATTAATACTATTAATAGTTGGCAGGTTCCATCTCCTTCTTTCGCCGGGTCATACCCACTCCCCCAAATCCTTATCCTCTTCTCTCAGTTGCTGATGCTGGCTGCCTGGCCTCTTGCATTAACTCTGGCCCTTGGATGAAGACTTCTGGGTTTGGCAGAACTTTCCTCTGTAACCAGTCAGGTTCCGATCTTGGGCACTGGTTAGGTGGCTCGTCACTCACTCAGCAAACATTAACTGAGCACCTATGCCCTGGCAGGATGTGTGCAGACTATTGGGGATATAACAGTGACGAGCACCCACTCTGGCACCATGAAGTGGGAGACTGACCTAAAGCAACTGGTCACATAATTAATTACAGAATTGTGGAACAAGATGATGAGAAGAGTCATCCAAACACGGCTTCCTTGCTCCCTCTGGGTGTTCCCTGGTCCTCTTCCCGTCAGTGCCCAACTATGGAGGACAAGCCCACAGCTGACAGCCAGAGAGGTCACGTCCATCATCTTCTAAAGAATAAGAAATACATTTCCGACGACCAGACTCCACCAGTCCACACCAGGTAGGAAAGAACGCCGAACTGCATTAGTGGTTTGGCAGAGGAATTCCACGACAGAGGAACAAAAGGGCTAGGAAAGAGGAGACGAACTTTGGAGCAAGTCAAGGAAGAGGAATAACTATATTTCTGGGCCATTTGCCCCTCTCTGAGTGATCTCCAGAGAATGTTCTTGACAATTTGGGGGTGGCTGTGAACATAGGGTCTGGCACTCCCTCCTTAACTCCAGTTTCCTAAGCAGCATCCCGTGAGGAAAAGAACACAGCACAGAGAGGGTAGGGGCAGAGAGAGAGAGAGGGCAGCAGAGCTCCCTGGCATAGCCCACAAGCCTGGCTGGTGTGGCAGATTCCTGTTGGCCTGGATGGGTGACAAGGCGACAGGGCCATAGGACAGCTCACCAGGCAGCACCAAGGACACGTAACAGGGCACGGCTGAGGCAGATAGGCTAATGAAGACCAGTGACAACTTCCGTGCCCCCAGTTCCAGGAGGCTGGAGAGGGGCGTCTGGAGAGGCATCCGTACCCTGCACCTTTCTGTCCTTTCTGCCCATGCTGCTTGGCGTGAGCTCTGGAGACTCCTGGAATCAGTAAGCCTGTGCATGTTTATGGGAAGCCTGGAGGGAGAGCTCTGAATTGTGAGTAGTTTCCAAATAATGACAGAATATAAATTCAACTTAATACCTGGGAAGACTTTAAAACTACGAGTGGCCAAAATACTTTAGATTGAACTGAAGGTTCATTTAGGTTAGGCTAAATTTAATTTTCTTGTTGCCAAGCAGAGGGATGAGGGCTTGTCTGAGCCAGCTCTCCCCAGCCTGGAAGCCAGCTTTTTCACCAGCCCTGGCCTTGCCACTCTGTTTCCAGTGCTGGCTACCTGTGGGCATCAACCCTGGAAATCAAGGTCAGCCATGACTGTGGGTCTCTGTCCTTACAATCAGCTTAGTCCCTGCACGTGCCAGAGACTGGGGCTGTGGGCAGAAGAAGGTGAACTAAACTCTGAAAAACAATTTATGCATCTGAGCCAGCAGACCCAAAATGCAGTTTACATTAGAAATTGTAAAATGTTGTCAATGTTGCTTTTCCAGACTGAACTAAGAGCTGTCCTCTGCTTAAGGGAATGCTTGTATTTCTGGTGTTCCTCATAAAAACGATGGAACAGAATGAGCCCATCAGGGATGAACGGCACACCCACTGAGCAGGCAGTGCGCAGGCTGGTCATTCATCTGTATGAGACCTATTGCTGAGGGATTGCAAAGGCCTCTTGCAACTAATACTGTGTCATAAGAATGACTACAGGATCCCTGAAGGCCAGGTCCAATAACATGTAGAAATGAAAGCACACCTTCAATGTCCCCTTGTTTCCAGATCTATCAGGAAAGAGAGAGGGAGGGGATAAGGGGGGAGGGAGAGGCGAGAGAGGCAGAAAGAGAGAGAGAGAGGAGGGTCGCAGAAGAAAAAATAATGCAGAACATGGGACTTAAGTAGGAATTCTAGTTTTCCCATCAAAATTGTGATATTATAGGAGATCCAGTTTTCTACCCATAATGGAATACTACTATTGATAATAATAATGAGAATATTTATGTCAGGGAAACATAACTGTAAATGGCCTGACTTTCCATCAATAGGAGGCTGGTTGAGTCAATTATGGTCACATCATATTATGTACCTATTATAATAACAGGCTGTTTAGGATAACATGAGCCTATTCAGAAGAGTAAACTGATTTGACCCTAGAGAGACGTTTGTGAAAGTAGAAGGAGGAAGTTCAAGGACAGTATTTTCATTTTTGTAAAACAAGAACAACATACGCAAACTTAGAAAACACTGGTGTCTGGTGTCTCTGCATACGAGAGTGTGAGCAGAGGAGTGGAGGCAGGGGATCCCCACAAAGCCTGTCACTGAATACTTGTGGGAGGGTCCCCAGGGGCTGAAAGGAAGGGAAGGAACAGTAAGTTTTCCTGTGCACACCTCTGTAATGGCTGATTTGTCTCAATGGGTACGTATTACTAGAATTGGAGAAGAGAAGAACAGAAACATCAGAAACATTAAATCACTTAACTTATAAAATAATAATCACTACTGAATGATAACAGCAGCACTGTCATTTAGGGCCTATTCTGCCTCCTACCCACTGCTCCGTGCTTCATAAACACTCTTGCTGTCCCCTCACAACGAGTCCAGCAGGAGGCCACTATGGAGTGGTATCAGGTGGTGGTGAGCCATTTCCTCTGTGAGCCAGACATAGGGCTAGAATAGCTTCCCCAGAACATCAAACTTTAATATCACCATTCTCGTGGCTGGGCTCGACTGAGCCAGCAGCTATTACCCACCCACTTCTTCACAGCATTTCCCAGGGAATAGTCTATTTGGAACATTCTAGGTCTGAAAGTATTTTATCATTGAGAGGGCTAAACCAAGACCCCATTAAAATCGCCTAGTCCACTTTCCCATGCCCATGGCAGGGCAATTAAGGGCATTTGTAACCAGGCAGCAAGTGGAGTTAGGTAGTCAGGTCTTATTAATTTGGGGTTTTGAGAAAATTGAACACAAGCCTGGCTGAAGTTTGCGTCTGCAACATCTGTAGATAAAAGGTTTGCCAGGTTTCTTGATGAGTAAGGAAAATAGACAAGCGAGAATGGGAAACATTTAACCTACTTGAGAGATTTAAGTGGTGTTTTGTTTTTACTTGTAAAGAACATGAGCATGGTGTGTGCCTGAAAATGCCAGGTCCTAGATAGTTATTATTAATGGCAAAAGCAGACTCAGCAAGATTTCTAGGTCATAACATTTTAGAAGGAACCAAGTAACGATACATGCTTTAAAGTGCTAGTCTATTTCTTCAACGAAGTTATCTTTGTTTCCAGCAATGTTATTTCCTAAATGACTAGACAGTCTCCAGTCAAAATCGATGATGACCCAAGGCATCATCTCTGAGACTGAACACCTGTAGGTGGCCCGCCCTTCCTCACAGCTTATTCATCTTTGTCTTTTCCGATGATCATGTTTACTGGTTCAGATCTTATTTTGAGGACCTTAGATTTCTCTCTCTCTCTCTCTCTCTCTCTCTTTTCAGGTCAGCAGATGCATGCTGTTTCAAATGGAAGAAATGTCTCCTCTTTCCATAGAACAAATCTTAATTGTTCCTCCTTTGTTAGTCCCTTCTCTGTTGTGAAACCACATTTTCTCTTGCTTTTCCAGGTTTTGTGGTCTCCAGGATTGCTCCACTCTCCTCTTAAAGCCACCATCTCTTCCCGTCCCCCTGCAACGTGCAGATGGGAGAAGGGCAGTCCGCACCCACAGCCTCCGTCTCCTACCCACTGCTTCTTTCTCGGCCTTCAGTCCCTGCCTTTGGGAACTGCTCTCCCAAAGGTCACTAATGACATTCTTACAGAAAAAGCGGTGACCTTTTCTCAGTTCTCATCCTGCTTGACCTTTCCAAGTGTCTCACCCTGTGGCCCATCTCCTCTGTCTTTATGGAAAATCCATTCTGTTCCCATCCTACAGTTTCTTTGCTCTTTTCCTGCTTCTGGTTGCGTTTTTTGTTCCTTTTCTTTGCTTTTCCTCCTTCTCCTTCTCTCAAGTTTTCTTTCTCCTGGTGGTAGTGGGGGAGGATTGTGCCCCATCCGCTCCTGTGACTATACATGCATCTTTGTGGATGGCTTCCAAATCTATAGCTCAAATCAAGCCCCACCTTTTGACCTAAAATCCAGCGTGCCAAGTGCATTGCTCTCTCAATCTGTTCTTCTTTCTAGTGGCATCACCACCTTCCTTCTCAACAGGGCCTGACATCTTGGGGTTCTCTTTGCAACTCTCCCTTCTTCCTTCCCCATCCATTGCAATAGTAAATGAGCCCTGCTGGTTCTGACTCTGACATGCTTATCGCAGACGAGCACTTGGCATTTCTTCCAGAAGTGAGTGAAGATCAACTCACCAGTTCTGAGCCTCGGTTTCCTAATCCTTGCCATGTAGATCATGGCAAACACACTGCAGGTGTTGTAAGAGTTAACAGCCCTACCATTAAAGCACAGAGAGCCTGGTACAGAGCAGATACCTCCAGTTATTCTTGCTCTAAAGGTGACAGTTGTTTCTCCTCATTCATGGAGTTATGTTCTATAAAGTTGTTACAGACACAGAGTTAGTGAATATTGAACCAACCCACCTAGGGAAATGCTGGGTTAGGTTCCTATAAGTCTCAGTTCACAACTTTTTTCTCACCTGATAAATATATAACCTTGTGTGTTTCTGTTTAAAGACACATACTATATTTTGTTGATTCATTAACATTGGACTTCTGGTCACAGCATTGTAACTTGTACTTGAATGAATCTTATCTAACACATGTGTTTTCTATAGAAGCCATGTCACAGCCTTCTTGCACTTAAGAAAACAGACATCACTTCAACATTTTGCTTGGGGGCCATTCCAAACAATAAAATCCTTAATAGGATGCATGAAAATGTGGAAAATGTGGAACTATTAAATAGACTGCAGAAAGGATGCTGTGCAGCCTGAGAGCTGACATGAGAAGTCTGTGTGGCCTTGCTCCATCACCCGGGAATGTGCTGGGTAACTCAAACTTTTCAATGCTCTGCACACGTCTGTGAATATCAGTGAAATCACCCTGAATGTTGATGTTGGGGTCACAGATTCATCTTAGCCTGTAGGCAAATTGGCAAATGTAGACTCTCTATATCATGTGAACCAAATGTATTTTCTCCTTCTCATTCTCAATATCCTCACCCTTGCTGAGGCCTTTGCTTCCATTTGCCTGGATGTATAGCTTCAACTCCCTTGAACTGTCTTGCTGTCCAAACCTCATATTTTCCATGTCCACTTGTACTTTCCATTCTTTGTGCCTGAACTCAGAGGTTCTGGGGGACAGACATTCTCCTTATATTTCCCTCCTGGTTTAGCTCCATTTCTCTGAATAACACCCTTATCAGCTGCCATGTTATAAATATATTATCTTGAACGAAACCACTTCAGTTGATTAGTATGAGCTGATGGTGTTTGCCCTACTTAATTTATGGGATTTTTGTGTAGCTCATGTAAGAAAGTAATTTTCAGATTTCCTTGTGCATAAGAATCACTGGGGAAGTGGACCAGGGAGGGAAGAGAAAGAATTTGCTTAACATTCTGGTTTATGGGGCCTCATCTCAGCGATTCTGACTCAGTAGATTGGGATCAGTCCCAGGAACCTACTTTTAACAATATCCCTAGATGTTTCTTGCACTGTACTTAATGAACATTGGTAAGTCAATGGATGTGAAGGTGTTTTGTAGCTGGGATAATGCTACTTTCATCCCTCAGCAAACTGAACACCTACCACGTGTAGCTTAATGGCAAGTAGGGGAAGGGGGATAGGGTGGTAACAGTGAAAAGGGGGGAAAAACCTCAAAGAATAGGTAAAAAAGGGTCATTGGTATGTTTTTGTTGGTAATTGTTTTTTACGAGAACGCCATAAAAATAAGCCAAAATTTGCAAAGAAAATAGTAGACAAGCACAGAGATCCTAGAAATAAATGTGTAATCACAACCTGAAATCAAGTTCAAATGCCCCTTCCACTCTCTACCTTCCCTGAAAACTGTTTGCACACACCTTCTCTGTGTCTGTCAGATGGGGCTCTCTTCAAGGAGCAGAGGCTAACATTTGGTGCCTCCAAGAATCACCCCCTGAGCCTTGTACCTGATGCATATTCAGCAGATGTTTGAATGGATAATTTGTTTATACATATGTTGTTGGAAAATAGCCCCACTGAATATAGTTAGACAGATGGGAATTTAAAAAATATCCAGTTGCCAACTTCTTATTTTTTAATAGGCTTGCAGGCAGGCATAGCTATTGTGGCCACTCCGAGACTCAGGTGAGGAAAGAAAAGAGAAACCAGGGTTGTGACTCATCATTCAGCCTCAAAAGAGGTGGCAAGTATCATCCCACTGGCCAGACCTGGGGCTCAGGGTTCCCAACCCATCTGCACCATAGACCTGTCTAGTACTCCTGTGCAGTCTATTGGTCCCATCTCAGAATCATGGTATTGTTTTATTAGTTTTTTTTAAAAAAGAAGCAGGGGAAATTAATTTTAATAATATGCTACTTAACCCACTAGTTCCAAAATATTTCCAGAATGAGGTGAATGTAACAAAATCAGCAATTCAATATTTTATACTTTTGTGCTAAATTTTCAAAATCCAAAGCATGTTTTATCCTGGGTATATTATCGTTCAGACTAGACACTTTTCAAAGGCTCATTAGCCATGTGCCCTGTGAAGCTACTGTATTGGGCAGCACAGCTCTAGAATAAAAGGACTCAAGCAAACCACAGTAACCAAAACAACACATGGGCCTAGGTTTAATTAATCCAAATATTTTCTGGTAAAGAAACCAACTCCTTGTGATTCAGTATTCAGATCCTGCAATATTAAGTCTGTCTTGATCAAAGGAGTAAGGATGAAGATATTTTATCCCAAGCTCAGGCTTACTGTTCTTGAGAATCATAATTTTTAAACATGTAATATTAAGATACACAGGAGTCCAAAGGAAATCAATGACATTGAGACATTTTCAACAAAATAGCTAAAAAGAAAGCCAAAGAGATATTACACGATAGTATAAGTACTTCTTTATTATTGCATTAAATAACAAAACCAAGGAGCAGATCTAATAACTACCATAATTTAAAGTAATAATAAACACGAATAGCAATATAAACACTTATAGAATAATGTGAAAATATGTGGGCTTCCTAGTGGTGATAAAGTCACCATGCTGCTAATAGTCATTTGTTGCCTACATTTATAAATGAAGGAAATTCCAGTTTGTAGCTAGACCTTAGTGAAAGTAAAGATTTATTAATAGTTTACCTCCACCATGTTCATAGGCCCCCTTAATTCTATCCATACACCTAATGGGCCCCAAGTTTAAAGTCTCTATTCCAGATGGAGGCATTTGGATAAATGACCAAGCAATTCAGCTTCGGATAAATAGGAGTCTATTTCTGCTGTGCACTTCAACTTTCATTCACTGGTAGTTGAGAAAATCTCTAGAAAATCCATTTGACGTTGCATAGTCCACTGAATTCACAGCCTTGGATCTTCTATTTTCCCACTTAAGATAAAAATTAACAGCTATTAGCTGACTTTATTCTATTTTTTTTAAACTTCAAGGTGAAGAAAATCTTATGTATTAAAAAAGTAAAATGTGTTCCATGTAGAAAAATAAGCAGCAATTGACAAAAAGGAGAAAATCAATGCCATGCACAATCCCATTCTCCAGACACAAGTCCTATCCAAATATTTGATGTACAACGTTTGAGACTTGTAAAAACGTATCATATATACACAGGGGAATATACAGATGCCTATTTTTTAAATAAAAAGGAGATGATATTATAGTCATTCCCTCGTAACTTCATTTCTCAACACAGACATCTTTGTATGTTAAAAATACTCTATTTTTTCATTGTCCAGATGGATGACTTACATTGTAAAACTGTGAAATAATTTAACAAATTTCTGAGACTTTTAAATTGTTTCATTCTTTTTCATTTAAATGAATGCTTTCATTTTCAAACTTTTTGTTAAAGTTAAGTGACTCTTTCCTCAAACAAAATATAGAACAACAGCCTCTGTCTCATGAGATTCTTGGGCATATTAAATGAGATAAAGCACATAAATTGCTTGGCACGAGCCTTTTATATAACAAATGTGAAGTAGGCATTAGCTATAAATAAATATTTTTTAATTATAGGTTGAGTATTTCTTGTCTAAATGCTTGGGACCAGAAGTGACTTCGGATTTTAGATTTTTTTTTAAATTTTGAAATATTTACAGAATACTTATGGGTTGAGCATTCCAAATCTAAAAATCCAAAATCTGAAATGCCCCAATGAACATTTGAGTGTTGCACTGGCATTGAAAAAGTTTTAGGTTTTGGAGAATTTTGAATTTCAGATTTTCAGATTAATATTCAACCTGCATTTCATAGGATAGATTCTGAAGTAAGAAATTTCTAGACTGAAAGATACGTCCAAATCTGAAATGTGCTGCCTAGAGGTGACCCTGGAAGATTGTTTCCCAGCACCAGTGAGTGTAAGCGTCTATTTCCCTGCACTCTGTGGTCTGTAAAATCTTTCCCATGTTCTAGATCTTTGACATTATCACTAGGGGTTTCGAGTCCTTTGTGTATATTCTTTGGCTATTTGAATTTCTTTAAAAAATTATTTTCCCCAAATTTGTCTTTTGCCATATCTTATAAATGGTTTTCCCAGTTTTTATAACTTTCTGTTTAGCTTCCAAGGTCTTTTGTACGGAGAAGCTTTAAAAACAATGCCATCAGTTCTACCTTCTCCCTCTCTACCTCTTTGGTAGGATCGTTCTTTGGAGATATACTTGGAAATATCAGCTCTGTCCCAAGTTTATAATATATTATGTTTTCCTTAAATCCTTTTATGGATAAATATTTCTATGTAAACTTTTTCGCTATTTGGAAATTATTTTGGTATATAGTGTTAGGTAGACTATTAACTTAAAAAAATTAATAACCAGTTGTATCAAAGTAATTGCTAAATAGGAGGATTCTTTGAAATAAAGAAATGGCTCAAGAATCTGTACTAATTCTGTGTAAAGTACATTTTAAAGAAATATATTTGGTTATGTTTTATTCACATACATTTTATTTAACTCCCTGCTTTACAGTGGTAGGGAGGATAGACAGAATAATGTTAATTAATCCTTCCTACTTGCTAAATGGTAATTCCCAACTGTAAAAGTACCCAACTTTTACAGGTACTTTATTTTTCTTTTCCTTCTCCCTTCTAATCTACTTTACATTTCAAGATTTGTCCTAAGCCTCCACTGATTTCATCAAGTAGAATGGACGAGGAATAACATAATAGTTATAATAGCAAGACTCCTTTGGCTAATGTTGCTAATAGCGTTGATTTTTCCTCTTAACACATCAAAATATAGCCCTAGGTAGACACCAAATTTGTAGAGATGACTGGCTTTTAGAAAATATAATGGTACCATTGGACAATTTCACATGATATCATGGTTATAGGTAACTATCTTATAATCTTGGTATAAGGAAAGCACGAATCCATCCAAGTTTAACATGAGGCTTAATTTTACCTTTTTTGTCTCTGTTTCCCTTGGCAATATTCTATTTAATTCAACTGGAACTTTTCACACTTACTACACATTGAGTACCAGCTCCACTGAGACAGTGTTTGAAAAAGATTAGCCAGGATAGTTGTCCCTCTCATCACACATGGAATCAGACTGCTCTTATGTAGGATACAATGGGCCATAGTGGATTGAATGACAGCAAGGCTGTAGGAAAGGTGTTCAGAGAGACAAGTATCTCAAAAAGACTTGTATTGACCAAGAGAACATCTAAAATGTCAATAGGTGATAATGAAAGAAAGTATGCATTCCCATTCCTCTCCAGAAACCCCCAGAGGTCTTTTGGAAGGCACGTTGAAACTATGCATATGTTATTATTGGATGTATTCTATTTCTCTAAACTGTATGTGTCAATGAGTCTTCTACCTCAACAGTTGGCTTCGCCTGTGAACATTAGGGCCATTTCAACTGGGCAACCACCATTATAGACAGAGCTAAGCTCTTCAGAATTCATCATATTTATTGACAATCTGCCAATGACATCCAAGCCATGTATCACAGATTCCAACTGCAGGTGGAGGATTAGAGTGCTGTGGAGAAAACCCAACATTCTCCTCTTACTCCTAATCATACTTCTCTGATTTGTGTAGGACATGCCCCCCACAACACTGCCCCCAACGTGCTTTCCTATAAATAAAGAGAAGAACAAGAATAATTCCTTGGTATCACAGTTCTCATTAAAACAAATTTGTCCCTTTGTCACAGCTCTGATTGAGCCCAATGTCCAGAGTGTATCTAGGTCTCCAAATCCTATATTCTATCTTCAACAGTTGACCCTCCCTCTTGCTACCCTAACCTCCACTGGAGAATGCCATGGACATATAGACTTGAGCTCTCTCACATTGAAGGTGTTTATTGGTATGTTCACCCAGTGATGGAGGAAAACTATGAAGCAAGCAGATACATTTAATATGTTGGAAGGGATAATAAAGAATAAAGGATATATTCTATTATCTTCATTCCTCTTCCTTTTAACTTAACCCTTCTCTAAGGTGATGGCTCTAAGAGGGATTATATGCCTATATTCTGATTAGAAGTTGGGGTGAGGTGATGGGAAGGTTTAAAGCTGCATTTGTCAAAATTAAGAAAATGTCCCCTGTGCATATCCAAGGAGAGACAGAGGGAGCATCTCAGTCTTTCATTGTCCACCATTGGCTGCTTCTCTAAAGCATGTCCCCTCCACCCACACAGCACAGATGCTTTCTGGTGTCCACCTGCAGAGTGTTACTTCTTGGCCAGACACTGATACAAGGGAAGTCTTGACTCAGTTATCCCGACCATCCTTACGCTTCCAGAGGTGAAGAATTGGTTGTATTTCTTCAGGGTTCTGCCCTTCCTATGATTTCCTTGTTTTTCATTTTGTTCATGTCTGATTTTCCAAAGCCCATTTTGTGATGCACCTTTTCCAGGAAACCTTCCTTGGTAGGTTAGGGTCTCAATTCTGGAATCCTAGAGGCTTCATAATACCAATTGCTCACCCAGGCACCACACCAGCAGAGATGCTACGTCTCATCAGCAGCATGCTTCCTGTCCTCTGTCTTACTATTTGAAGAATACGCATGAAATTCTTAAAATTAGTAACACAAGTGATCATGGTTCCTTGACTTGGTAAAGTCTGCAAAATCCTGAAACCAAGTTCATAACTACTTCTTTTTCCTCAGAGTTCCACTCCAGAGTAGACTGGAAGTAACATGATGTGCTTTGAAGTTCAACACCAGGTGCCATGGTGATCCCTGGGGCTACCAAGGTCCCAGGTCCTAGGACCAGCCAAATGTTGGATCTTTCTAAGTCTTAGTTACCTCATGTCAAAATGTTATTATAGTCACTACTACATGAAATATATTATTAAGATAAGGTACACATACACACATACACATACTCCACACAGTGTCTGGTCACAGTAAAATATTAACTGCTGTTAATTTCTTCCTCCTTCCACTCACTATTCCTTCCTACCCTCCACCATTTTCCTTACTCAATTATGCTGAAACACACTCTGCTGATACTTATTACCTTCCACTTTGCTTTCACCTTTTAATTCTACAACACACCTACCAGAGCCTACTGTGGCATGATCCAGGTCCAGTTCTCTTGGCCTCTACCCCTCTGCCCCTGCCTTTCATGATGTGTACTGGTATGAATGAATGGCTAAATGAATGAAGGAGTACCAATGCCTTTCTTTTAAAAACTGGAACCTGTTTTAATATATATTTGTATTAAAACTGGCTCTTTTTCTGTCTGCCCCCATCAGTGTTCTAAGGACAAAAACTGTCAAGATAATTGGTCTTGCACCACAGAGCATGCAAAAAAGTGCCCTAATTGATGATGACATTTCAGTAGCCAACAACACTTGAAGTCAGGAGGGATTTTTTAAGCATCATCTTTATGTTTAATGAAACATTCTATTCTCCTCCTTAGGAGTTTTATTTTCTAATTTCCTAAACCACATTTCTACTTTCTACATGTTTCTTGTCTCATTGTGATAGTTTCAGTCATTTTCCCAAATGCTAATGATGCACAGGATAAATGATAGTGTGGGCAAATTGATGTGGAGCCTTGCTTCTGAAAAGATAAAAAGAACAAGAAATGGGACTTCTGTAGCTGCTGTTCAGTTTCAATAACACAGTTCTTATTAGCTGCCTTTGTTTTTGCTCCATGGGTATTTAAATCTTAGCAAACTGAGTAGTTTCTCCCAGAGAACTAGCACTTGAGCATTTTCAACTATGGCAAACAACTTTTTCTCATATGAAGTAGATTACGTTATTACAAACAATAAAACAATAACTGAAAATACCCTTGATTTGTTGACTTGGTTCCCAAAGTGGATTTTACTTGCAGAGAACATGGAAAAACAAAAGTGATTAGAGGACTCATTCTTAGTTCTGGGTTATATTTCCAGCATTTTAATGAGTCTCCCCTGCTCTACTCTCCATCCAGAGTCCCTATTGTAGTCTGAGTATGCTTTTTAAAATGCACATCTATTGGTGGGACTGAAAACTAATACAGCCTCTTTGGAAAGAAGTATGAAGAACCCTCAAAGAACTCAAATTAAACCTCCCATTTGATCCTGCAATCCCATTACTAGGTATCTACCTAAAGGAAAAAAAAAGTCATTTTATTATAAGGACATTTCCACTAGATTGTTTATTGCAGCTCAATTTACAATTGCCAACACCTGGAAACAACCTAAATGCCCATCAACCCAGGAATGGATTAATTAACTGTGGTGTATGTATACCATGGAATACTATTCAGTCTTAAAAAGATAGAGAGTTTATATCTTTTCTATTAACTAGGATGAAGTTGAAATACATTCCTCTTAGTAAAGGATCACAAGAATGGAAAAGCAAGTATCCAAGGTACTCAATTAAAATATGAAACCAGTAGATGATCTAATACACGCCCACATAAGAGAAAAACTCAGTTCAATTCAAGATGGGGGAAAGGAGAAGAAGGGAGGGGAAGGGGTGAGGGAGGGAGATTGGTGTGCTCCCACTTAGTGGGCACAATGTAAGGGTAAATGGGCACACCTCCTGGGTGTGGTACACAATTACAACAGGGACTTTACCTAACAAATGCAAACCATTATAATCTATATGTACCCTTATATTAATCTAAAATTAAAACATAAAATAAATAAAAAATAAAATGCACATGTGATGACACAATCCCCTTCCTGAGACCCTATAATGGCTCTTCTTTACCTTCTGCATAAAATGCAAACCTTTTACCTCTACAGGCTTAGTTACTACTGTTCTCAGTGTGCTGAACTCTTCCTGGCCTTTGGAACTTTACATAAGTGTTCCCCTTGACTCTCTGTATGACTTCCTGGACCCCACATGGCTCACTTTGTATTCTTTTAACTCCCATTCATCATTCAAAATTCTCTCTAGGCATCATTTCTGCCAGACAGTCTTCTATAACCCCCTGCTTGTGAGGTGCCCTTCTCTATGATTTAGTCCTGTGTACCCTCAACATCAGAACCACATTATAGCCTTGTATAGTCATTACCTATCTCATATCACTTGGAAGACTGCTCAGAGGAAACAGATGTCTTACTCACAACTGTCCTGTAGGGTCCAACATAATGAGTGCCTCACATATATGGTGAATGTTGTGGTCGCATATTCAGGATAAAACGCAAGCTCTAATATTAGGATACTAAATTCATTTTTCTGAGATAACAGCCAGATATTTAGATTATACGATCATTTGAACTTGATTACATCATGAGATATTTCCCTAATCACAACAACAGGGAGCCTGCTTGCATTCGGAAATCCACATATATTGTTAGCTACACAGATATTACTTCTGTATAAATAGTTACTCTTCCAATGGTATGTCTATCAATGATTAATAGAGCTAGGTACTTTTGCAACTAAGAATAAAACATGACGAAAAATAAGTTGAAATTATAAAGGAAGATGTTCATGATTGTGAGGCTTATGAACTTTAGGAGAGTTTTTATAAGGAAATGACCAAATATTGCCTCAGTCTTTTACCTTTTTGATATGAAACTTATGGACTAATGAAGTGTCAATCAGTTGGTGGCTTCCAGGATGGATCATCATCTTGAAATAGATAAAGGCCATCATGATTGGCCACCTAAGTCAATTGGCCACCTAAGTCAAAGTTGTGATAATGTTCAGGGCAATATTCCACCCAAATTTAAGGACTTATTCTACCAGTAGGTTCTCATATAGTCTTAATACTTGTAGGATTCAAGATTTCTAAAGCAGCAGCTGGACCTGAAGAAGCTATTAATAACGGTGAAGATCAGCTGAGAATCAAATCAAAGACACACTACCTTTTACAACAGCAAAAAGAAAATAAAATATCTAGGAATATATTTAACTAAGGAGGTAGAATACTTCTATAGGGAGAACTATGAAACACTGAACAAAAAAATTGCAGAGGATGTAAACAGATGAAAAAACATAATCATGCCCATGGATCAGCAGAATCAACATTGTTAAAATGTCTGTAATACCCATATCCCCATTAATATACCAATTTCATAGTTCACAGATGTAGAAAAAGTAGTTCTACACTTCATATGGAAACAGAAAAGACCCTGAATAGCCAATGCAACCTTACGCAACAAGAACAAATCAAGAGTCATCACTTTACCAGATTTAAAGCTATACTACAAAGCTATAATA
The DNA here is from genome assembly GCA_963574655.1 of Perodicticus potto. NCBI lineage: Eukaryota > Metazoa > Chordata > Mammalia > Primates > Lorisidae > Perodicticus > Perodicticus potto. Next base: position 12,005 of record CAUYRH010043132.1, on the reverse strand, counting down.
ACCAAAACAGCACAGCACTGGCATTAAAACATACACATAGACCAATGGATCAGAACAGAGAACCCAGATATGAGACCATCCTCATATTTTCACCTGATCTTTGACAAAGCAGACAAAAATATACAAAGGGGAAAAGAATCCTTGTTCAAAAAAATGGCACTGATAAAATTGGACAGCCACATATAGAAGACTGAAACAGGACCTGCTTATCTCACCACTTACAAAAATTAATTCAGGATAGATAACAGATTTAAACTTAGGACATGAAACTATAAGAATTCTAGAAGAAAATATTGGACAAATTTTTATAGACATTGGCCTAGACAAAGAATTTATGAAGAAGGCCCCAAAGACAATCACAGCAACAACAAAAATTAACAAATGGGAATTGATTAAATTAAAAAGCTTCTGCATTATTATTATTGCTTAATATTTCAATGCAGCAATCATCTGATTTCTTTTGTGAATGTATTTATCTTTGTTCATTCTTTACTAGGTTTTTTTTAGCCCTTATCTTAAACATTATTATTGTTATTAAATTTTAAGCCTTTTTAATTCTGTGAAGGTAAAAAGTGGAAACCTAATAAAAACATGTATATGTAAAAAATAAAAAAATGAAAAAAAAAGAAATACAATCAAAAGAGCAAATACACATCCTATGGCATGAGAGAAAATATTTGCATGCCATTTATCCAGTAAAGAGCTGATAGCCAGAATCTATAAAAAACTTAATCAAAAAGAAAAACATTAAATAAAAGAGTGGGCAAAAGACATGAACAGAAGCTTTTCAAAAGGAGATAGACTAATGACCAATAAACATATGAAAAAATGCATATGTGAAGGGTCAGGAGAAATCTTCTAAATACGGATCAAAATTGTTTTCACATAGTAAATGAGAAAATATCATGAATGTTACATTAATCAGGTTGATAAAAATATCTCCGATTGCATGGGAAGCCCGCACACTGTACTCCAAGCCTGAATTATTGTACACAGTTATGACTCAATAAAAAATAATTAAAAAAAATAAAATATGGATGATTAAGACAATAAAAGGAATGGATGAGAATGGAAAGAGAGAACCAAAAGTCAGACAAGATCTATGTAGAATATAGAAAGGATATGGCAGAGTTTAAGGAAATGAAGGAGATAATCAGGGAATGTAAAGATGCAGTGGAAAGTATAAAAAATAGGCTAGAACATAGAGAAGAAAGAAGCTTGAAGCTTGAGGATAAAGTTTTTTAGTTAACCCAGGTATTTAAAGAGGCAGAAAAGAGGGGTGGTGCCTGTGGCTCAAAGGAGTAGGGCACCAGCCCCATATACTGGAGGTGGTGGGTTCAAACCTGACCCTGGCCAAAAACTGCAAAAAAAAAAAAAAAAAAAAAAAGGCAGAAAAGAAGAGAGGAAAAGCAGGACAGGTGCTTAGAGAACTGTGAGACTCCATGAAGTGTTCAAACATATGAATAATAGGAATCCCCGAAGGGGAAGTAGATTGTCCTAAAGGAATGGAAGCCCTACTGTAGGCTATCATAAATGAAAATGACTCAAGTTTTACTAAAGATCCCAACACATTGCTTTCAGATGGATATTGAACCCCAGGTTATCTCAACTCAAACAGAGCCTCTCCAAGACACATTGGAACGAACCTGTCCAAAGTCAAGATGAAAGAAAAAATTCTGCAAGCAGCCAGGAGTAGGTGCCAACTGACCTAGAGGCAGAACCATTAGGATGATAGCACAGTTTTCAACTGGAACTTTCCAAGCTAGAAGAGCATGGTCATCCACCTTCAACATTCTTAAACAATTTTTTATCCCAGAATTCTGTATCCTGCTAAACTAAGCTTCAAAAGTGATAGAGGAATCAAATCTTGTGTGGATATACAAACAGTGAGGAAACTGGCTACAACAAGACCTGCTCCACAGGAAGTTTTAGACCTATTCTCAACACTGACCATCACAATGGACCACCAGCTATGTTAACACCCAGAAGCTAAAGGTCAAAACTTAGCTTTCACAATGGCACAAAGGATAAAACTGTACAATGGACTTTCACAAAATAGGGTTAATAGAAATCCACCATACTTATCAATTCTCTCAATACATTTCAATGGACTGAATTCACCATTGAAGAGGCACAGGCTGCTTGATTGTATAAAAAAGCACAAGCCATCCATAGGATGTCTCCAGGAGACAAACCTAGCCTTGAAGGACAAATCAAGACTCAGTATTAAAGGATGGAAAATAGTATTTCAAGCAAATGGAAGTCAAAAGAAAGGAGGGGTTGGAATCTCATTTTCAGATACAAATGGATTTAAAGCAATTAGAATTAAGAAAGACAAAAATGGACACTTTATACTGGTCAAAGGAACAATACAACAATAAGATATGTCAATTTTAAGTATTTATGCACCCAACTTAAATGCTCCCAGATTTATGAAACAGATCTTGATGGGTCTGAGCAATGTGATATCCCATAACACCATAATAGCTGGAGACTTTAACACCCCTGTGACAGAACTGCACAGATCCTCCCAACAGAAACTAATCAAAGATACAAAGGACTTAAATGTGACCCTAGAACAAATGGAATTAATAGACATATACAGAACACACCCTCCCAAAGCTAAAGAATATACATTTTCTTGTCAGCCCATGGTACTCTAAAATTGATCACATCTTAGGATACAAATCAAACCTCAACAAAATTAAGAGAATACTAATTATACCTTATATCTTCTCAGACCACAAGGTAATAAAGGTGGAATTCAACACCAACAAAAACGTTCATCCACACACAAAGGCTTGGAAATTAAACAACCTTATGCTGAATGATAGTTGAGTTCAGAAAGAGATAAAAAGGGAAATCATTAAATTCCTCAAACATAACCACAATGAAGATACAAGCTACCAAAACCTGTGGGATTCAGCAAAAGCAGTTTTAAGAGGGAAATTTATCTCATTAGATGCCTACATTCAAAAAACAGAAAGAGAGGGCAGTGCCTGTGGCTCAGTGAGTAGGGCACTGGCCCCATATACCAAGGGTGGCAGGTTCAAACCCAGCCCCAGCAAAACTGCAACAAAAAAAATAGTCAGGTGTTGTGGCAGGTGCCTGTAGTCCCAGCTACTTGGGAGGCTGAGGCAGGAGAATTGCTTAAGCCCAGGAGTTGAAGGTTGCTGTGAGCTGACACCACAGCACTCTACCAAGGGCAATAAAGTGAGACTCTGTCTCTCCAAAAAAAAAAAAAAAAAAACAGAAAGAGAGTGCATCAACAAACCCACAAACCATCTTATGGAATTGGAAAAAGAATCTAATCCCAAACCTGGCAAAAGAAAAGAAATAACCAAAATTAAGTCAGAGATTAATGAAATTGAAAACAAAAGAATCATTCATAAAATTAATGAAACAAAAAGTTGTTTTTCTGAAAAAATAAATGAAATAGAAAACCTTTGGCCAGATTAACTAGCAACAGAATAGTAAAATCTCTAATAACCTCAATCAGAAATGATAAAGGGGAAATAACAACAGATGCTGTAGAGATAAAACAGATCATGTCTGAGTACTACAAGAGACTCTATGCCCAGAAATTTGACAATATGGAGGAAATGGATCAATACCTGGAATCACACCCCATCCCTAGACTTAACCAAGAAGAAATAGATCTCTTGAACAGACTGCTTTCAAAAACTGAGATTGAAGAAACAATAATAAAAAAAAATCTCCTAACAAAAAAATGCCCTGGTCCAGACGGTTTCATAACAGAATTGTATCAAACTTTCTATGAAGAGCTTATACCCATACTGCAGAAATTATTCCGAAAAAGAAAGGAATCTTCCCCAACATGGTCTATGAAGCAAATATCACCCTGCTACCAAAATCAGGAAAATGAAAAGGGAGAACTTCAGACCAATTTCACTAATGAATATAGATCCAAAAATTCTCAATAAAATCCTAGCCAATAGATTGCAACTACACATTAAAAGTATCATTCATCACAATCAAGTAGGTTCCATCCCAAGAATGCAAAGTTGGTTTAACATACACAAGTCCATAACTATAATTCACCATATCAACAGAAGCAAAAACAAAGACCATATGATCCTCCCAATAGATGAAGAAAAAGCATTTGATAAAATTTAGTATCCTTTTCTAAGTAAAACACTTAAGAATATAGGCATTAACACTACTTAATCTGATCAAAGCCATCTATGGCAAACACATAGGTAATATTATACTGAATGGAGTAAAACTGAAAGCTTTTCCATTTAGAACTGGAACCAGACAAGGTTGACCTCTATCACCACTACTGTTCACATAGTGCTGCAAGTTTTAGATAATACAATCAGGCAAGAGAAGGAAATAAATAGCATCCAAATGTGAGCAGAGGATGTCAAACTCCTGCTTTTTGCCAATGACATAATCTTTTACTTAGAGAATCTCAGAGAATTAACCACAAGACTCCTGGAAGTGTTCAAAAAATACAGAAATGTCTCAGAATAAAAAAATCAATGTTCACAAATCAATAGCCTTTGTATATGAGAAGCCAAGATGGCCAAGATGAGAAGGAAATCAAGGACACAATACCCTTCCCCAGTAGCTTCAAAGAAAATGAAATACCTAGGAATACACCTCACAAAAGAGGTGAAGGACCTCTATGAACAAAACTATGACCCCCTAAGAAAGAAATAGCAGACGATATTAACAAATGAAAAAATATACCATATTCATGGCTGGGAAGAATCAACATTGTCAAAATGTCTATACTTCCTAAAGCAATTCGATGTATTCTCCATTAAAATGCCATCATCATACTTTCAAGATTTGGAAAAAACAATTCTTCATTTTGAATGGAACCAGAAGAAACCCCATATAGCCAAGGCAATCCTTAGTACTAAAAACAAAGCTGGCGGTATCACCCTCCCAGACGTTTAGCTATACTACAAGGCCATAGCGATCAAAACAGCATGGTACTGGCACAAAAATAGAGACATTGACATTTAGAACCAAATAGAAAACCCTGATGTGAAACTAATATCTTATAGCCACCTGATCTTTGATAAACCAAACAAGAACATACACTGGGGAAAAGAACCATTATTCAATAAATGGTGTTGGGAGAACTGGATAACCACATGTAAAAGACTGAAATTGGACCTGCACCTTTCGCCACTTACAAAAATTGATTCCAAATGGATAAAAGATTTAAATGTAAGGCATGAAACAATAAAAATCCTCAAAGAAAGTGTGGGGAAAACACTTGAAGATATTGACCTGGGGAAAGATTTTATGAAGAAGACTTCATGGCAATTACAACAACAAAAATAAATAAATGAGACTTAATTAAACCGAAAAGCTTCTGTACAGCTAAGGAAACAACAACCAAAGCAAATAGACAACCTTCAAAATGGGAAAAGAATGAGATAAAAGTTTGATAACTAGGATCTACAGAGAACGCGAATTAATCAACAACAAAAAACACCCCAAATCCCAAATATCACGGGGCAAGAAACATGAATAGAACCTTCTCTAAAGGTTCTTCTTCTCTACAGAAGATTGATAAATAGCTAACAAACATATGAAAAAATGCTTATCATCCCTAATGATCAGAGAAATGCAAATCAAAACTACCCTGAGATACCACCTAACCCCAGTGAGAATGGCCCACATCACAAAGTCTCCAAGCTACAGATGCTGATGTGGATGTGCACATCAAACCTAAAAGGAAACACTTCTATACTGCTGGTGGGACTGCAAACTAATGCAACCTTTTTGGAAGGAAGTATGGAGAATCCTAAAAGAACTCAAATTAGACCTCCCCTTTGATCCTCCAATCTTATTACTAGGCATCTATCCAGAAGACAAAAATTCCTTTTATCATAAGGACATTTGCACTACACTGTTTATCACAGCACAATTTACAATCACCAAAATGTGGAAACAGTCTAAATGCCCACTAACCCAGGAATGGATTAACAAGCTGTGGTATAGGTATACCATGGAATACTATTCAGCCATTAAAGAAGAAGGAGACTTTACATCTTTTGTATTAACCTGGATGGAGTTGGAACACATTCTTCTTGGTAAAGCATCACAAGAATGGAGAAGCAAGAATCCAATGTACTCTATTCCAATATTAAGGCAGTAGATGAGCTAATACAAGGGAGAGGGTAGAGGAATGAGAAAATGGGGAGAGGGGAGGAAAGTGGGGGACAGGGTGTCACAGTGTATAACACAGTTCTTTGGGGGCAGGGCACAATTGTAAGAGAGACTGTATCCAACGAATGCAATTAGTGTAACCTAATTCTATGTACCCTCAATGAATCCCAGACAATAAAGAAAAAATAAAGAATGAACTGAAAACTTTTTGCCTAAAGATAACCACACAATTAACATGTCAGGGCTCATCTTGCTAATCTCTTTTCTAAATATGTACCATTATACACACACACACATATACACACACATAGATTTACCAAAATGTGATACATTTTATTACAACTATTGTCATTTTTTTTTTGTTTTTTTGTTTTGTAGAGACAGAGTCTCACTTTATCACCCTTGGTAGAGTGCCATGGTGTCACACAGCTCACAGCAATCTCCAACTCATGGGCTTAGGCGATTCTTCTGCCTCAGCCTCCCGAATAGCTGGGACTATAGGTGCCCGCCACAACGCCTGGCTATTTTTTTGTTTTGTAGTTCGGCCAGGGCCGGGTTTGAACCCGCCACCCTCGGTATATGGGGCCAGCGCCCTACTCACTGAGCCACAGGTGCCACCCAACTATTGTCATTTTTAATGGTTGCATGGTAGCCCTTTTTAAGATGATACCATCATTTATTTAGCAAAATTCTGTTGTTGTCGTCATTTCGGTTGTTTGGTGGTGTTCCCTGGTGAAAACCAGAATTTCCTGAGCACTTCTGTAAATAATTATAAATTGCAAAGGAAAATCGAGAACTGATACATATTGCCAAACTGCCATCCTGAAATGTTCATGCATTCATTGTGTTTGGTAATTGAACAGTTAGCTAATGTCAGGGCTGTGTTGCGAAGTAGGAAAGAAGGCTGTGAAGAAAACACAATGTCCTCATAGAGATGGCCATTCAATATGCAAGCAGAGCAGTGTTGAATGTCACACAAGGGCAATCCCAGGGGGCCCTACAGCTTGTGCAAGGACAGCCACACCTGAGTCCCCAGCAGTGGGGGGCCCGTGTCCCTGAGTCTTGGCCAGTACATTCTCTTGCTCTTTCTCTGCATCTTACTTTGAAGTAAACAAGAATGTGGACCAGCGGTGTGCATTTGTATGTCTGTATGGCCAACCATAAGGCACAGTATAATCTTTTCTGATCCTTGCCCCACTCTGAATTCAGGCTTATGAGGCACCTGACTCAGAGATTTGAATTTAATAAATGGAATCAAATCCGGGAAGGAGACGGCTTCTTGTGTTGCAGAGTTGGGTGGGTGCCACAATCTCTCAGGACTGTGAAGGAGGCCTTCTCTCCGCCCTGACAAAATGAGTCACTTGTACATCTCTGGAGGGCCTTTAGACCATCCTTTCTGGGAACATAGTGAATTCATTTTCCTTCCTCTCCTCTCCTCCCTTCCCTTCTTTTCTTTTTTCATTTACTTTCTTTTCTTTTCTTATTTTCTCTTTTGTTTTTCTTTTTTCTTTTTCAAGTATCTGCTTCTATTTCTAAATGGTGAGCAGTGTAATGATGGGGATGAGCCATACAATGATTCAGTAAATGCTCAGTAGACTGTTGATAAGTGAGTGATTTAACACTGTCACCTGTTTTACAACCAGCTTGAAGCATTAGTTAGGGCCCTGGGTTATAGACCATAAACTTGCTTAAAGGGGCTAGTATGTGTAAAACAAATATTAAGCATATTTATTTAATTTTTCCTCTCAAGTCCTGTTCCTGTTGAAGCCCACCTTGTCCACTTTACTGGAAGAGGAAGATGATGTCACCATGTCAGCAGTATCTTAGGCTTGTGAGTCAGGCTGGGAAGAGGTTTTAGGGTTTCATGTAAGGGAACCCCCATGGAGTAGAGAGGTGGGGAAACCACTCATTCCTGCTGGAGGTGTACATTGGAAAGGGGAGAGGTGAACGAGCCTGTCCAAGACAGACAGGTGCTCTGGGCAGGACGAGGGAAGTGCTGGGGATGGTGGTTTTCTGTCTGACACCCCAGGAGGCCTCAGGGGCTGGGGGAAACATCATCAGGAAGAATGAGGGAAAGGCTCAGTGTGCCGTGACTGTTGCCAGGATCAGCAGTGAGCAGGTGGACCAAGGACAGCCCGCCAGAGGCCAGAAGAGCTGTGCAGCCCCAGAACCTCCACGCTCCTGAGCCCCCAGCCAGAAAAGCTCCCTCCTTTCTATTCAGCCCAGTAGCCGTGAGGAGAGAGGTTTGCAGGTACAGGAGACTTTCAGGAATTATCTCAGATTAGACAAAATCAAGTACGTTTTCTCCCTGCTAAGACCACACACATTTATATTTTCTCTGCATTTGAGTTGTGCGGATAATATTGCAGCTCTGTTGGACTAGTTTATACATAATAGGGAATTTACTGGCTCACAGAGTCCAAAGGTGGTAGACGAGACAGACTAAGTGAGGAGACGGGCCCAGGCGCAACCGGAGGCGGGGGCCCAGCTTTCTGGCGTCTTCCCCGATCTCTGCTTTGCTCTGTGTATCAGCTTCCTTCTGTCTCCCTCCTGACCATCTCCTGCACATGGAGGAGTTTTCTATTCTATACTTCAACAATCGGGGAAAGACTTCTCTCAAGTGTATTTTTTCTTTGTTTTGTAAGTTCAAAGTCTCAGGGAATGATTCCACTGGCTTTGTCGTAGGCAGATGTGGCATACCCAGAACAATTACCTGCAGCCTGGACGGCGGTATCTCTAACCTCTCCCTCCCTCGTGTGTCTCTTGCCTACCCGTGAACGAACTATGGTCAAGGGTTCAGGGATAGGTCAGTAAGAAACCGTTCGTGGTGGCCGAGTGTTTGAAGGAGAGTTCCCAGGAGGAAGGAGGATCAATGGCATCTCATCTGCAGATGAACCGACGCTGCGTGGGTTAAACAGCAGAGAGCTATTTCTCACAGTTGGAAGGGACGAGAAGTCTGAGATCATGGTGGTGGCATGGCTGGGTTCTAGTGAGGGCCCTCTTCCTGGTTGGCAAATGGCCATCTTCTTGTTATGTCCTCACATGCCAGAAGAAGAGGGAGGGGGAGGGACATCAAGGGAGGGAGAGAGGGGAGAGAGAACCAGAGAGGGAAGGGGAGAGAGAGGGAGAGAGATGCAGAGAAAGACAGAGAGAGTGTGTGATTAACACTCTTCTAAGTGTGAACCCCATCATGAGGGCTTCAGCCTCATGGCCTAATCACTTCCCAAGGCCTCTCTAAATACCATACTTTGGGGGTTAGGGACTCAACATAGAAATTTTGGAGGGACACAAACATTCAGTCTATGGCACTGAGTGATGTTAAGGAAGGCCCCAACAATACACAACAGGACTCACAACAGGACTTCAGCCCTCGGCCAGGACGTTCAGAACTGCCCAGAACATTCTGGGTTTTTTAGGAGTGTAGGGAAGGAAAAGGTTCATGGCCAAGGTCCCTATAATAAAAGACAGATTGCCAAGAGAAAAGCAGCATGCAAATGTATTTAGGATAAGTTTATGTGATACAGGAGCCTTGCTAAGGAAATGGAGACCCGCAGAAGCAAGTAACCTCGTGCATCAGCTTGAGGAAGAGCAGACGGTTGTGAAGAAGCCTGATTGGGGGACAAAGGTCTATGCTCTGATGCTGATGCCCAGGGAGACTTGGCAAGTTCAGTTCGTTGACATTCCGCTGGGTGTCTCTGTGTCTGTGGCTCCTTTGCTCTGAGCATAGGGAGGGGACCTTCTGAATGAGAGTCCTGTCACTGCTTCAGGGAACTCAGGTGAAGGGTGGCGAGACAGGCCTTCCTGCTTCAGCTGTTTTCTCAAATACCCAGGTGCCATATTTGGGGATATCATAACTTGAATCTACCAGGAGCAGTGCTGTGCACAGTGGCTCCATCAGAGAAGAGCACAGTAATCCCACCAGCCTCCAAGAAGGCCCTGGAGGCTCCTCACACACGTGGCTTTATCCCATGCTGAGTGCTGACTGGCCTGTGTGGTAACTCGGAGTGGTGCGGCTGCCGGTGGGCGGCTTACAAAGCAGGCCTTAGGGACACTGTGGCTTCCAGTTGCTTCCTCAATCACTTGCAGTGGTTGTGAGCACTCGAGCAGCCCTGTGTGAGGCTCATGTGGAGAGGAACCACAGCCTCCTGCCCAGGGCCAGCAACACCTTCCATTCCCGACACTGGGCCATCTTGAAGCGGATTCTCTGACCCAGGCTTCTGCTAACTGCAGCTCTAGTTGACATTCAACTGCAATTTCTCTAGCAGCTCCTCCAAGCCAAATGGCCCGGCCAAGTTGCCCCAGAATTCCTGCCCCAGAGAAAACTCTCAAAGATAAGAAATGTGTACTGTTGTTTTAAGCTTCTAAGTTCAGGGTAATTTATTATGTGTAGTTAATTCATTTTGCAAGTTTCCAAACCAGGCGAGTCAGGATAAACCTTCCCAGCCTTATCTAGCCATACATCAGTGCTTTCCAACTTTTTTTTTTCCAGATCTCCTGGCACACTTGAACCTTTAGTTGAACTTCTATAGCACATTTAAATTATGCTGATAAAAAAAAAAAAAAGAACATACTTACTGTGCTTTGAACTTCTTTCAAAAATAATTTAATTAATGGTCTTTAAAAATGTGGGGGCCAACACCTAAGATCCTTTTACGGCACGCCAGTTGAAAGTCACTGCCAGACATACTGCCCATGTAATGCTACTCAAAGAGAGAGGGCAGAGACAGTGAATTCTGCACTATTTTTTAGGGAGGTGGTCCATAGGTATTCTGTCATAAAGAAAACAATAAAAGAGTACAGAAAACAAGGAACGGCTGACACGTGTCTTACCTAGTTTGCTACTATCCCGGGAATATGATGTGCTGGGAGAGACCACTCTGAAGAACGAGAAAGCACTGAAAAAGTATTCAGAATGTCTTAATTTTCATCCCAATTCTTGGCCGGATCGTTAAACTGTTTCTGTTCTAATCTCCCTGGATTACTTGAGCAGCACGTGAGATAATGATTATGGAAGTTCTCTAAAAAGTTTTCACACTTTATAAATATCACGGCATCCTTGTCAGAACCATGAAGGCAAAGGGCGTGAACATGGGTCAGAATTAGAAACCAGGGGAAAGGAGAGAGAACAAATCAGAGAAAAACTGTTTCTTTTCCTCTCCTAAGAAACAAAGGAATTTTCCTGATAACCATCACTTTTGAATATGACATTAATTTTTTTTTTTATTAAATCACAGCTGGGTACATTAGTGCAATCAAGGGGTACAATGTGCTGGTTTCATATACAACCTGAAATGTTTTCATCAAACTGTTTAATGTAGCCTTCATGGGATTTTCTTTCTTTTTTTTTTTTTTTTCCAATGGTAAGACAGAATTTATTTACAGAAAAGAATACAGAAAACACTAAAGCTCCTGGTAGAGAGAACTCAAGTGGGGAGAGAAAAGCTCTCTCTGTTTCTCTCCCGGTCTTTCCCCATTTCCCCCTTTAGGCTCTTAGTCTCGGGGTATATATAGGTTTATGGGTTCCTTAGCCAGGAAACGAATGAACACAGTCCCTTCCGCTGGGGGCAAGGTGGATGAATGTATCAATGAACGAACACAGTCCCTTCCTCCGGGGAAAAGTGAATGAATGTATCAATGAATGGACACAGTCCATTCATGGAATTGAGGCCTAAGAAATTCACATGAAATTGACCTAGGCATAGGAAATAGAGGTTCCACATTTAGTCCTAAGTGTAAAGTGAAGGAGACACCAAGGCACAGGTGTCTCCTTGGCAGTTGTCCGGCCTTTTTGGCTATTGGAGCCTCCGGTGGGGAATATGACATTAATATTGTCTGAGACTATTTTTCTACAT
>CAUYRH010043131.1:0-29780 GCA_963574655.1 Perodicticus potto | reverse complement strand
AGTCGTTCCTTCTTTTCTTTTCTTTTTTTTGTTTTAAGACAGCCTCAAGCTGTCGCCCTGGGTAGAGTGCCGTGGCATCACAGCTCACAGCAACCTCTAATTCCTGGGCTCAAGTGAGTCTCCTGCCTCCGCCTCCCAAGTAGCTGGGACTACAGGCGCCCACCACAACGCCCGGCCATTTTTTGGTTGCAGCCGTCATTGTTGTATGGCAGGCCGGGCTGGATTCGAACCCACCAGCTCAGGTGTACGTGGCTGGCGCCTTAGCTGCTTGAGCCACAGGCGCCAAGCCATTCGTTCCTTCTTTTCTTGAACTTTCTACTTCACTTTGTGCTTCTCTTAAAGCATTTTTCACAGTGTGATGATGTGCGTCTCCCATTAGATGATTTCGATGTCATTTTTGTGTCCCCAGCACCAGCACAGCACCTTAGACTGGTAGATTCTCAGCAAGGGTTTGAGTGAATGACTATTAGTACTTGAAGGAAGATCTTCATCAGGGTGTCTTCAATCTGGGGTCTACGGACTGGCTTCTGGGGAGGGGGGAGAGGGGAGTCCTGAAATTATATGTGTAATTCTGTGTGTTTGTATATTTTCCTAGGAAGGGTTCCGTAGTTTTCATCAAGTTCTCAAAGGAATTGTTGGTTAAGGAACAAACAAACAAAATCCCTAAACTTGGCTCGGTGCCTGTGGCTCAGCGGGCTAAGGCGCCAGCCACGTACACCTGAGCTGGCGGGTTCGAATCCAGCCCGGGCCCGCCAAACAACAATGACAGCTGCAACCAAGAAATGGCCGGGCATTGTGGCCGGTGCCTGTAGTTCCAGCTACTTGGGAGGCGGAGGCAGGAGACTCGCTTGAGCCCAGGAATTGGAGGTTGCTGTGAGCTGTGATGCCACGGTACTCTACCCAGGGTGACAGCTTGAGGCTCTGTCTCAAAAAAACAAACAAAAAAAATCCCTAAACTTGATCCATCTTTCTAGAAAATAAGTCTTTTAGGAAGACTTGGTGGAGGAAGTGGCATTGAGCTGTTCTTGGAACCTCACCACGTGGCCATGGATGGAGGATCAGGAAAAAGAGCAGCAGGAACCTAGAGCCAGAGACGGAAAGCAGCCGTTCTTTCGGGTTAGATATTGAGAAACTGTGAAAACAAAAGAGTAGGTTGAAGCCAGATTTGTAGAAGACTATAAATTAGGAATTTATCCTGTTGGCAGTTTGGTGCTCCTGAAGACTTTTGGACAAGTAACAATGTGACCAGCAACTTGCCAATGTTGCCCGGGTGTGGTAGATGAGATGGACTACTGAGGAAAAGACTAGAACTAGGGCAGCCCAGCTGGGCACGGTGGCTCAGGCCTGTAATCCCAGTGCTCTAGGAGGCTGAGGCAGGAGGAGTTCTTGAAGCCAGGAGTTCAGCCTGAGCAAGAGTGAGACCCTGTCTGTACTAAAAATAGAAAATTGTCTCACACAATGGTGTGCACGTAATCCCAGCTACTCAGGAGACTGAAGCAGGAGGATTGTTTGAGCCTAGGAGTTTGAGGTGGCCATTAGCTATGATGACACTATTGCACTCTAGGCAGACAAGACTGTCTCAAAAAAGAAAAAAAAATGAAATGAAGAAATGGGGCAATCTGTATGTCCTTTGCTTGTGGTCTGAATGTATTCTGGACACATGTTAGTCATTTAGTAAATATTTGGTGCCCACTGCTTGGCAGAGAAATACAAGCATTCTATGGTTTTTTAAAAGAACTTGTTTCAGTCATTTGTAGGCATGAACAAGGATTATTGAGTCCAGGAAGTCACGCTTTTTCAACGGGGAGACAGACTAGTTCCACAGTTACGTCTGCTCCCCTTGAAAATTAATGATCTGGGCACATGGAGAGTCATTTGCCGATTTATTATGAAGGGAGCTGCTGGGACCAAATCTGGTGAATCATCTTTGTGTGTGTGTGTGTTGTTTTTTTTTTTCTCCGCAGACTGCAGGCAGCTGGAGCACAAATCTGCTCAAATGTGATCCTTTCTATGTGGTTACTTTAAATACCAAAAGGAAATGTTGACTTGGGCGATGAGGCATACCCTGAAAATTAACTCTGTGGTTTGCAGATGCCTGTAAGCTTCTAGTCATAAGATTGGTTTGTACATTAGCATCTAGGCTTTCAGCAAGTACGCTGATAATCAAGCTTGTGTTCCTAGTCAAAATCCAGAGAAACTCTTTTCAACAGGGTATTCACCCAAGGAAGCAAGAAGTAGGTGCAAGACCCCTATGGTTTTATTTGAGCACTGGCATGACCTCTGGTCTCTAGAATGGTAAATTTGTATCATTGCTGGCTATTTTGGGGCCTGGGCAGAATTCACTGTCTTGCAATGATGGTTCAGTTCAGTATTTCTTGTACTTTAAACAACACTTTAGGCCCTAGGTTAAGGTGCTAAGGATAAGGAGACGAACCAACATAATTCCTGCACTCAAATAGCCTATGGTCTTTTTTTTTTTTTTTGAGACAGATTCTCACTTTGTCACCCTTGGTAGAGTGCTGTGGTGTCACAGCTCACAGCAACCTCAAACTCTTGGCTCGAGCAATCTTCTTGCCTCAGCCTCCCAAGTGGCTGGGACTACAGGTGCCTGCCACAATGCCTGGTTATATTTTAGAGAAAGGGGTCTTGCTTTTGCTCAGGCTGGTCTCAGGCAATCCACCGCCTCGGCCTCCCCAAGTGCTAATATTTCAGGCATAAGCCACCGTGGCCGGCCTATGATCTTTAGGAAATGTGGGAATGCGAGGCTCGCCATGGAGACCAGAGAGTGTTGCAGATGAGTGAGCTTATGTTTTGTGCCATGGCAAAAACACAGGATGAAAAATCTGCTTTCCTACTATTAACTACTATTTATTGAGCCCCTTCTGTGTGCCAGGAACTTCTTTTAGCAGTTCTCCTTATTTTGTATTATAGAGAATAGCCCTTCAAGGTGGAGATCAGGTGTCCTGCCGAAGGCTGTAGGTTATCACTGAATGTGTTCAGGTCCGGGTCTGGTCGTGCCTTTTTAGCACAGCTAATATGACCTAGCTCCACTTGGCTTCGGCTATTTTATGATCTCTCTCAGCAATGTTTATGGTATAAATCCTACCCTTTCTTCCCTCCTACCATTTCCCTTCCTGGAGAATCATCCTTTTCTCTCTGCTTAATTCTTATCCATTCTCAAGTATATTTTTTTCTGGGAAGCTCCCTGCTCTGAAGGGTGCTTTCTCTCCTCTGAATGTCTGTCACACTCACTGCCTGGTTGTTCATTGGATGATTAATAATGGCTCTTGCGATATGGTCTGTGTTATTGTGGTTACATGCACTTCTTATGTGTAGTTGTCTTCTTTCCTACCAAGATTCTAAATGTCCTGAAGTTATAACCTCAGAGTTTGAGAGCTAGAAGTACCTTTGAACCTGAGTTTTCTAGTTCACCTCCTTATTTTACAAATTAGCAAACCACAGCCCAGAGAGAAACTGAATGCCCCTTGATTTTGAACTTTGCTGCCTCCTCCCCAGCACATCACATTACAGGCACCCATAAATGCTGGTGGCAGCCCTGGGAGAGTGCTAGCAGCTGGGCAGATGAAAGCATCAAGCTGGACACTCTTGAGCAAGACTGTTCACCTCTCTGCCTCTCCTTTCTTCATCCATCCAAATGTGTGCAATAGATTAGACTGTGTAAAGTTCCTTCCGCTGCTCCCATCCTCTGATTCTATTAATAGTGTAGTAGCAGAAGATGATATGAAGCAACATAACTTAGTAGTTGACAGTATAACCGCTGAGCCAGACTTCTGGGTTCAAACCCTGGCCTGTTCGCTTGGTAGCTGTGCACGTTAGCAACCCCTCTTTGTCTTATTGTCCTTATCTGCAAAATATGGAGTAATATTAATATTAGATACCTGATGGAATTTTTGTGGAAGTTTAATGAAGTAGTCAATGTGAAGCACAGAAGTGGTAATATAGTACCTGACATATCATAAGTGCTCAATAAATGTTGGTAACACTTGTCACCCTGTGAATATTCACGAAGCAAAACCAAGTGGCAGGTGACACTCAAGCCTAACCAGGGCCTGGCCCCCACAGCAGTCCTGGGATATTGCTCGCTACTTAGTCGAGAGTCTCAGCTATTGCCCTTGAGCCATACAGTTGTCATCAGTGAGGCCTCTATCATCGCTGAGTTCCTTATTACAAGGGGACTGCAGGTCTTAGGAGGTAATTAAATAACATCAGCGGCACCTTCCACTGCTGCTCTCCTGGACCTTACCTGCAAGCAGCAGTGAGGCCTGTTTAGAATTTAATGGAAAAATATACCCCCACTCTCTTCCCTTCCAGTCTGTCTTGTGGTTATTTTTCCTCTGCCCCACAGAAGGACCTCAATCCCTTGAGACAGTGGCAGCCCAGGCAGCTGGAAGAGAAGGCCCTGGCCTGGGCGTTGGAGCTGCAGATGAGAATTGCTTGTCCGTTTGCTTCCATCCGTGTTGTTTCCAGGGTGGGGGTGGAGGGTTCTTTTGAAAGGAGCCATTTTCCTTTTCTCAAGAATCTCAGACACCATTTTCAAAGCCCTCAGCAAAGCTCCTGAGAAGAGGGTTTGACCTGCTGACCCAGAGTATTATCTCTGGGGTCAAGGCTGCCAAGCCCAGGAAAGCTTTAGCTCTGTTTCCCTCCCCTCTGTGGCTTACTGCTAGTGGCTGGACAGTGAGTCAGAGGGAGGTGGGAGGAGAGGAAGAGAGGAGGAGATGGCTCCACCAGCTGCTGCTAAAAACAACATCTAATCAGTCCATAAACTCCCTCCCCTCCGGACCACAGTGCTGTCCAGAGGCAGAGCAAGTGGCACTGGTTTTCCCCTCCCCCTTGTCCTCCAACACCCCTGGGTCATTGAAGGGGTAAAGTTATGTATCTCTGGGGGCCCAGGAATCCTTTTCCTTCCCGTTAGGGTTGGGCCCACCAAGAGCATTCACTACCACCTTAGTTTCCCAGCAGATGGTTGAGGGACCATGAGTGTTCCCCAGCCAAAATAAAGATCCCAGAGCGAAACCTGCACTATTGTTTGTTCCACATTTCATGAGTTCCTCTTACGTGTTAGGTACTGAGGATGTGGTGGCAAACAGATATGAACTTTGCCCTATGTGAGCTCGTACCCAGTACTCTTTGGTTGCTGGAAGGCCCAACATGTGAAAGAGCAGCTGGTGGCAGCGGAAATGGGGATCTCCGTCCTGAGCCTGGCTACCCGGGTTACCTGGGGCAGCCAACATTTCCATGTCACTTTCCATTCAGTTTGCCTGATTTTCATGAGCTGCCCAAATGTCGACAGGTTTTTTCCCGACTGTTGCCTGCAGTGTCCGCCCGAGCTAGTGCAGCCTGGTGAAGTAGCCTGGTGAAATAGCCTGCGGTTTGCCAATGCGTCTTTGGAGCAATGTCTGTGTTCTCAGCACCAGGCCCCTCTCCATTGGGTGGGGGCTGCTTTGTTTATACTCCTGACCTCTAAAAGCGGCCCAAACTTTACCCACAGCTGGCCTCTCCCCTTTAGATGCCAAATATTCCATAGAGTTGGGCTCTGAGGAGGCCTTTAAGTCATCCCAGGCACATTTACCTAGCAAACCTATGGAGAGAGGAAGTGAGCTTGAAGCTCCATATTTCTTGATTCTTCCCTGAACAAAGGAGAAAGGCCAAAAGCCAAATATATCCACAGGGGGAGGAGAGCTCCTCCCTGTCTGTCTACTTCTCTATAACAAGAGGCCAGCCTGCCCTGGGCACTGTGGGGATAGGTGCTGGGTAAATACGTGAGGAAGGAAAGCTGATAAGATAAAGTCTGACAAATCTAGGTCACCAGGCTGCTGCCAGGCACCTGTGTGACTGGTCACCTTAAAACTGACAGGAGGGAGATGGACTTTTGTCCAGGGTCCAGACTGGCTGAGTTCCCATGCCTTTGTTTACTTATTTGATAAACATTAATGGAGCTGGTTAATGTGCCAGGCCATGTGCTAGGTTTTTCAGGCCCCTGTGTGTTTCTGACAGGCAACATCTCCTGGATCTCAGCCCTGTAGCCAGTGCTAAAAAAAGAAATGACTTCATTCAAGAGCCAGTTGGTCCACTAATTTCCAGGATAGGGGCAGCCAGGTCCTTGGTAGAAGGGAGGGCTGTTTGGAGTCTTGATTTCTTGTTCTTTGGGCTAGATCCAAGGGCCTACAAAACTTTTTCTGTAAAGGGCCGATAGTAAATATTTCAGGCTTTCCTAGGCATATGTTCTCAGCTCTTCAGCCTTAGAGAAAACATAAACAAATGAACATGAATGTTTTCCAGAGAAACTTTATTTGCAAAACAGGCGAAAAGCTCAACTTAGACCTTGGACTGGTTGGCCCTACCTCTGGGTTGGATGATTAGAATGATTGTTGTGGGCTTGGCGCCTGTGGCTTAACGGGCTAAGGCGCCAGCCATGTACACCTGAGCTGGCGTGTTCAAATCCAGCCCGGGCCCGCCAAGCAACAATGATGGCTGCAACCAAAAAAATGGCCAGGTGTTGTGGCGGGCGCCTGTAGCCCCAGCTACTTGGGAGGCAGAGGCAGGAGACTCACTTGCGCCCAGGAATTGGAGGTTGCTGTGAGCTGTGATGCCACAGCACTCTATCCAGGGTGACAGCTTGAGGCTCCGTCTCAAAAAAAAAAAAAAAGAATGATTGTTGTGAAATGGGTGTTGAAGAAATGGGTGTCTGTCAGTGGCTCATGCCTGTAATCCTAGCACTCAGGGAGGCCGAGGCAGGTGGATTGCTTGAGCTCATGACTTTGAGACCACTCTGAGTAAAAAGCAAGACCCCTATCTCTACTAAAAATAGAAAAACTGAGGCAAGAGGATTGCTTGAGTGAGCCAAGAGTTGGCGGTTTCTATGAGATCCTGTCTCAAAAAAAAAAAAGAAATAGGTTTCTGTGATTTCAAGAGGTATCTCAAATCAGCATGGTGGCTACATTTGGTGTGGAGAGTGCAGGGTTGAGGCACTGTACTAATTGACAAGATAGTGCCAATTAGCTGCATGAAGAATTCCATTCCACTTCAGCCCAGCCATGTAATACCCACAGGTTCCCACCACAGGTTACAAGGTAACTCAGCCAGATAGTGGACATAGTTTCTTATAAGCTCATCACTCTAATGGGAAAACAATGTGGGACTCTGCAGAGGGAGAGTAAGTGGCACCATTTTAAAAGCCTTGAATGAGGGGTCAGGCCACCCTCTGCTCCAGGCCTGGCTTTGCAGTAAATTATCAGCGTGGCATTGGACAAGCCACTTAACCTCTGATCACTCAGCCTCTATTTAATGCTACCATATGAGGCGCAGGGGATACAGAAATGGGCATAACAAAATTCTTGCTCTGGAGTTGCTTATGTTCTAATGAGGAAGGCAAACTATTATAAAATGTAGTGAAGTGAAACACGTCCTTTGAGTAGGTAATTGTTTGGGATACTGTGGGACAACAAGCAAGGTGTGCGTTTACTAAGCGAATAAGAAAGAGGAGTACATTCTGAGCAGAGACAGAGAAACATGGAAGAGATTGAGCCCAGGCAGATGGCAAGGACATCTTTGAGGGAGGCAGGAGTTGAGCAGGGTTGGATCATGCAAGGCCCAGCAGGTCATCTGAGGGACTGAGGACTCAATTTTGGATTCTACTGGGCACCATTAAAAGATTTTAAGCAGGCTTGGCCTCTGTAGCTCAGTGATTAGGGCGCCAGCCACATACACTGAGGCAGACAGGTTCGAACCCAGCCGGGGCCTGCTAAACAACAATGGCATCTGCAATAAAACAGCTGGTCATTGTGTCAGGTGCCTGTAGTCCCAGCTTCTTGGGAGGCTGAGGCAAGAGAATCACTTAAGCCCAAGAGTTAGAGGTTGCTGTGAGCTGTGATGCCATGGCACTCTACCAAGGGCAACATACTGAGACTCTGTGTCAAAAACAAAACACAACAATAAAACAAAACAAAACAAGATTTAAGCATGACAGTGATAAGATTTGATTGAAATTGGTGGAGAATATTTTAATATGGCCTATTTTGAAAAATCCACTTCTTTCTAGCTTTTATATACCGTATATCTTTGACCTTTGTGCGACACATTGATATTGTGTTGAAGTTGATGAGCGTCCATAACGTGGCTATTTATCATAGGCTCATTCTTTCCCTTTAGGGAAACTGAGCAGCCGTAACTCTGAGAAGAGGGGCTGTAGAAGTTCTGTGCGGCCTATTCCTGCGGTTTTGCAGGGCCTGGCGGCTACTCTGTCTTGCCTGACCCTCCTGGCTTTTTGAAGGAGGCTCACTGAATGTTAGCTGGCAGTTGTGGTCCCACATTTATGAGTTTTTCTATTTGAAAGGGTGACCTGAGCTGCGGGATTCTGATGGTTCTAATGTAGCCATGAAGCTTGGGACAGGGCCAAGTGAAGGGGAAAGTAAGTGGCTTCAGCAGTCTTCGTATTTTAGGTCCTGCCTGAGAGTAGTTGAAAACTGGGCTTCGGAAATGGAGATTAGTTCAGACTAGTGTTTTTTAACCTTTTTTATCTCACGGCACACTTGAGCCCATAGTTAAACTTCCACAGCACACTTAAATTATGTTGGTCAAAAAGAAAAAAAGGTAAAAACCCACTTACTGTGCTTTGAACTTCTTTCAAAAATACTTAACGATCTTTAAAATTTTCATGCTAAGATTCTCTCGTGGCACACTGGTTGAAATATCACTGGCGCAGACAGTGATTCCCAAATCTGAATCACTTGGGATAAAAAGGCTGATTTCCAGGCCCCACGCCAAAGATTTCTATTCTGAGGGTCTCAGTGTAATGTAGAATCGGGGTTCTGATTGGGCTGAGGGAAGCACTTCACCTGGGGCACAGGATTCAGCGAAGCACTGACTCTCAGAGCTGTTGAAGTACAGGGTTAGCACATCAGCCCTGTGCCCCCTTAACTTCCATTCTCTAGCTTTCTGGCTTGCCTCACCCTACTTCCAGCCCTGCTGGGGTTTTGTATTTCTTTTCCTTGTTTTTTTTTTGTAGAGACAGACTTTCACTTTACCGCCCTCAGTAGAGTGCTGTGGCATCACACAGTTCACAGCAACCTCCAACTCCTGGGCTTAGGCGATTCTCTTGCCTCAGCCTCTTGAGTAGCTGGGAGTATAGGTACCCACCACAATGCCTGGCTGTTTTTCTGTTCTTGCAGTTTGGCCGAGGCCGGGTTTGATCCCTCCACCTTCGGTATATGGAGCTGGCGCCCTACTCAATGAGCCACAGGCACTGCCTTGGGGTTTTGTATTTCTAAGGAGCACCCCGACCCATTCTGATGCAACTAGTACTAATATTTGGGAGCCACTGTTCTAGGACAAGTGTTCCCAGTACTTGGAAGATTCCTACACATTCCTGCTCTCCACTACCCACCATTTAGCTCTTCCCATTCACAGCAACTCCGTCAAAGTCCAAAGGGTGGATTTAACTGACATTCATTTGAAAATGGGAACAGTAGTACAGCTTGGACTCTACCTAACAAGCACAAACAATGAAACCTGATTGTCTATACCCTCATATTAATCTGAAATAAAATAAATTTTCCAATAGCCACACCTTAAAAAAGTTAAAAGGGAGAGAGAGCCGTTCTGTGGAGCCCTTTGAGTGTCTGCTAAATGGCAGGTGCTGTGTGAGGCACTTTTTATATGAATCCTGTCTTTTGTCTCATACCAACACAAAGTGAGATCTGCTACTATTTTTTTTTTTTGTGAGACAGAGCCTCAAGCTGTCACCCTGGATAGAGTGCTGTGACATCACAGCTCACAGCAACCTCCAATTCCTGGGCTCAAGCGGGTCTCCTGCCTCTGCCTCCCACGTAGCTGGGATTACATGCGCCCGCCACAATGCCCGGCCATTTTTTTTTTTTTTTTTGGTTGCAGCCGTCATTGTTATTTGGCGGGCCCAGGCTGGATTCAAACCAGCCAGCTCAGGTGTACGTGGTTGGCGCCTTAGCCTGTTGAGCCACAGGCGCCGAGCCAAGATCTGCTAATATTATTGTTCCTTTTGTCAATCAGGAAAGTGAGGCTTAGACAGATTGAGGTGACCGAGGGGACCCAGCTGGGAAATGGCAGAACTTGAATTTGGGCCTGGCCCTGTTGTCCCTGCTCTCTGACACGGCCCGTTTCTTGCTCTGAATTAGCAGAGGAACACAGCCCAGGTTCTTGGTCCTTCTCAGGCTGTTTACCTGGCTCTGAAATCACCAGGGAGCCCCCCATTTCTGAGCATCTTGCACTTGGAGCAAACATGACACCCCAGACATCTTCTGTGTTGTTTTCTAAATAGGATTTTCTGGCCCATAGCTCCATGGCAAACAGGAAGAGCACAGGTGACCCTCTGAGAGCCTCAGCAGGGGCAGAGAGTCATCCTTTCTTAAGCTGTTTGCTGATTAACTCCCTTCTCTCCTGAAACCAGACAAGAAGAGGAACTCAAGAGTCAGCAGGGCTCAGGAGCCCTAATTAATGTCTGGTCCAACTGGGTCAGGGGGAGTAACCCTATGCTGTGGCCCTTTTTTTTTTTTTTTTCTTCAGGGACATGTGTGCCCTAGCTCACTGGAACAGAGTTCCCCTGCGTGGTGGTGGAGGGATTCTAGCCCTGGCCAAGGGAGTTAAGGCTCCTGTGAAGTGCACGCCTGTCTATCAGTCCCTTCCTCTCTGGCCCTCTGGCTGGGTTCAGGCTGGTGTTAAGTTGCCCCAAATACCCAGTCTCCTATTTCATATTCTTAGGCAAAGATCCCACAGCCAAGGTGCCCTTTTGGCTTAGCTTTCCCACCGGCTGCTCACTGACAGATAAGCTCCTAAGAGAAGAGCAGAGGAAAGGTAGAGAGGTGGGTGAAAGGCTGAGCAGACCCCTTTCCAAGCAGGGTCCTCCAGCTCCCTAGTGTTGTGTTGGATGGGGCAGGCTCTGGTGGTGGCCAGCTGCATGTCACCAATCCTTTACTGGCAGATGGAGCTCAGCTTGGCCAGGGCATAATAGTACATATACTTAAGCTTTACCTTGGGATGGGAATTGGAGACTGAAGGTTTGTGAGTGTTAAGAGACAAGGAAATTCTGTGTGTGACGTGTGGGCTGGGAAGATGCAGGGGCCGGTCGAGCCAGGCTCTTACTACACAGTCTGCCCTGGCTGTGCCAGATTCCCTGTCCAGACCTCTCAGAGATGTCTCAATCCCTGGGTTGGGTTGAACTGAGAGAGATGAGTGCTCCTGAGAGACTAGAAGGGTAAGTAGCCAGTGGACAAAATGTTCTCCTGCCTGGATAGACCAGCCACAGTGCAGGCTGGGTCCTTGGGAACTGAAATAAAACTACTCCCTTCTTTTTAGACAATCCATATCTTTAGTAACAAATGAGATTATTGCCTGGATGAGCTGTTTTTAATTTACCTTTCTTAAGTGATAAATGTTTTTAAAATAAAAATGGAGTGACAAGGAAGTTTGTACATTTAGCTTCACTGGTTTCACTTCTTTGGGAAATGAATGAACACATACTTCCTGGCCTAAACTCCCACCTCTTCCTGTCACTTGAAACCAGAGCAAATACCCCAAACCTACTGGCTGAAGGGATTATCATGTTATATGGAGTTAGTTGATGTCCCAGACAGCCTCAAGTAATTATCCTAAGAAGTGATCCCTAACCATGGTTTCCAAAGATAACCTTGTATGTAGACGCTGGAGTGATAGAACCCAAGAACTCGGCCTCTATAGGTTCAAGTTGGTCTTGAGTATCCAGGGACTTTGAAAATGTGTACAGAAAAGTAGCAATTAAATGTTAGTCTTGGAATAACCCTGGCCTCTGAATTCTCCCAGGAGCCGTAGCCTAGCGAAGATGATTAAAAATAGATCTGAGTAGCACTTCCTGCTTGGCAGATGGCGGATAACAAATGCTGGGGTTTGCGGCTGACCTTTCCTTTCTGAAAACTGCTCTGTGTTTCCATGATGCTAATTGAGTCCCTCTCTAAACCTAATCAAAGACTCCTTAGCTGGCTGCAGAAAACCACAGGCTTGCTGTCATGCCTGGGCGCAGTTCATGGAGCAACATGAAAGTGCTGGAATTTGCATGGGAACACCCACTCTGTGGTCCAACTGGCTGGTCCTTGTTTAAAAGCAAACAAGTTCTGCTTTTAGATTGACTGCCCAGTGCCGTTAAGGATCCCACACCCTCTCCACCCCCTTCACTAAGGAAAGATCAGTGGCAGGGGAGTGATGAGAGTGCCCTGTGTTTCCATGTGGGCACAATGGACAATGCTCACACACAAAGCAGCTGCCTGAAAGAGAGGCAGAAGTTTTGTGAGATGGGGGTTCTCGGACTGGCTCTATGCCCATCCACGGTTGTCTTTCCTCACCTGCACATTCTCCTGGGTCGCTATGAGACGTAGGAAATAGTGCTCATGACAATGACCTAAGGCCCATCAAACTATGGAAAATACAGTGATATTGTTATTTTTATTACTACATGTTGTAGACATCTCAGGACTTCTCTTTGAGTATGACCCTCCCTAGAAAAACAATGGGGTTATAGATGGGTTATGCTGTGAGGAGTCTTTAACAGCAATACACTTCTAGCTGCTTAAGCCAGAATTGATGGGTCCCCTGTGCTTCTGTGGGAATTCAAGGCCTCGGAGCCTCTTTGGACATACTTCCGCCCCATGAATGTCCTCTGCTGTGCTCAGCCCACCTGCTGTGTGCTCAGCCTCTCCTGTCCTATCCGTCTTCTGAACTCCTTTAACAGCTATAATTTATTACAGTGAATTATACTGCTTCATACTTAATTTATGTATTTAAGTCCTGTTTTCTACACAGCTAGATCAACTAGCTTCATTCTTTGTGGTGCCTAGAGAGGCTTGGACAGGGCTGCTCACTAAATATTTGTTAGCTTATGATTATGGAGGCACAGCATTTCTCCATGTGCCCACACCACAAGATTCTGAGCCATATTATTGGACATTTAGATCCACCTCCACTCCCCTGCACCCTTCCACCTCGAATTTTTGCCCAGGTGATTTTTCCAGTGGCTGATATTTCACAATGAGCCTGAACACTTTTATGCTGGCCAAGAACGAAGATTGAGCACCAAAATATGTGGAAGGGATTTAAGTTTCTGTGTCTCGAGGATGAGTGTCTTAAGCAAAGAATCAGATAAGATAGATTAGCTGATGAGCAGAAAAACCCTGGTATTTATGCATATAAACAGGAAGTTTAAAAACATGAAAGTAGTCTAACTCTGAGTCAGAAATGTTCATTTAAATGTGTGAGGCAGCTATTTTATTGAATGTGGACTCACAGAATGTTCACCCTTGTAAGAGACCTTAGTCAGTCCCCTCATTTCATAGATGATGTAATCCTTGTTCAGAGCTTCAGGGATCTGACCGAGGACGTCATCCAAGTTGGAGGCAGATGATACAGCCTTGCCCGGCAGAGGCGAGAGTGGGTAGGCTAGTTATTCTGACCCAACTCTGTCCCATGTTTGGAGGGAATACCAAGAATCATCAGTACCCAGCTTTTGTGCTTTGCAAGTACCCTGCGCTCAGATCTTCTTACATCTGTATGCTTGCGTCTCTTTCATTAGACTCTCTGGCTGTGATTTCTTCAGTCCCCACCATTCTTGTTACCACGACCCGTTTCAGTAACCTTATCTCTTCTTCATACTGTTTCATATAACTCAACTCTGAATCCAGGCCCTGAGGATATATGAATGTAGAGCTTAAAGGTAGACGATCACTGGAGGAAAGAAAGCCTAACGCCGGACAAGTGCCACAGTGGGGAAGAACACGGTCACCAACCTGAAGGCCTTGTGTTTCAAGTAGTGATAGAAGGGCAGGATGATGTTTAGGGAGCATATCTAGTAGGAGGTAAATTCAAGTTATAGGAGACAATGGTGAATGTGATCAGGTCATGATTAGACCATACCACATTCAGAACATTTCAAGTGACTGGTAGAAGGTGGGTGGATATTGTTGTCCCATTTCATAGATGAGGAACTTAAGACCACAGAGGTGAACAAAACCAAGAGTACATGACAGAGAAGGTGCCAGAATTGGGAATTAAATCTAGTTAGTTCATCTAACTGTGTAATTGTTCTTTATAACAAACTACTGAACTTGGAGAAATTTAGGCCACAGAAGAAACGTTGGCATAGGCAAGGTGGAGCTTTAAATCTGTAACCCAAAGTGTCACAGTGCCAAGGATCTAACAATAGGATTCAGGGAGCTCTAAAGAGATACAGATCAGCTCATACAGAAATTTTGGCATTGTCAGGGTGTTTGGCAGTAGAATGGACTTCCTTGGGAGGTAGAGAATTCTCTATCATTGAAAGTATTTGAGGAGAGGTTTGTTCAACATGTAGGCAAGAGCCATGCTTCAGGTGAGTGAGTGACCTTCAAGTCCTAATGGTCTGTGAGTCTGTGATGTTTCATTTCGAGATCCTCCACTGTACACAAACTACAGTCCACTGCATGAGATCCGAGCAGACTAATTACTTAAACGCTTCCCTTTACAATTCTCAAAGCATTCTTCTTGATTCTCTCATCATTCTTTGCTATGAAGTTCAGATGTCAAAGAAAGAAGAAATATTAAGCTAAGAAACCTTCTTAGCTTTTAATTTTTTTCAAGAGTTGTGAAATAAGAGTCATTTATTCATTCAGTAAGTGAACTGGAAAAGCTGTATTTAGGTTGGGGCTCAGAATGTTTCATCGGTGGTCCTCAATCAGCATTAAGCATTGTGCGTCTAGAGATTTAATATTATCCGTTCATTCAAGAGTGACCAAGCTCTGGTAAAGTGATTCAGGGTAACACAACTCACAGAGAACTAATTGGTAAGCCAGAATTCTAATTCATCAATTTACAGTAGAGCAGATAATCCTGAAAACTTGGACCATGTGCTATCTTCCTTGAGGGTAAACCCACTTGAGTGAGAGAATTAAATTTAGGCAGTTGCTGAGTAAATATGGAATCAGAGCAGAGGAATGTGAATAGCCTAAAAGATTTTCATAAGTTCTGACAGATTGATCCATCTTTCTTCATCAGAGAGACTGACTTTCCAAGTGAACACCCTCTAGAGAAATCTTGGGACTTGGAGTCAGAAGCCATAGGTTTAAAGTTCTGACCTTGACTTATAAGCTGTGAAAAATTGGGGAAGGAAGTTACATTAACAGCTCTGGACTTGAGTTTCCTCCTCTGTTTTGGAGGTTGGATCAGTTAACATATGTGAAAGTGCTTTTCTTTTTCTGGCATCCTATATACATGTCAGTTTTAATTCTAGCCTTGCAGGGCCAGGAGTGGGCAGGCTGTCTAATTCAGTTTAGGTGCCCTTTTTAGGAAGTCATTTGGACAACACTCTTATGACCCATATTCATTATCCCCTAGACTTGGGAGCTGGACTGCCTGGATCTCTGTCATTTATTGGTTATTGGACCTTAAGCATATTTTCCAAAGCTCTTTGCCTTTCTTTCTTCATCTTTAAAATGGGGAGGATGATAGTACCTAACTCATGGGGTTGCTGAGAAGGTTAAACTACTTTGCTTTGAATTACATGCCAGTAGTTAAGCACCATAAAAATATAAGCTGTTACTGCTGTTGTTCATAATTTAATCATTTTTATGAGCCTCCTCAATCTCATCTATAAACTCCTTCCAATTTCACTGTAGTGATTGCTTGTTAAAATATTTTCAAAGCAATCCCCTCTGTAGAATGTGGCCTCAGTTTTGGAGAGTGGCTTTCTTGGGCTTTTTTGCCTAGATTGGTGTTGCTGGAACAACTTACTTTGGGGGTTGTAGATTTTTGTTCACTGACTTCAAAGACATCCCTTGAACCATAAGGACATTTTTCTTTTGGCAGTGCCCAGTTGGCTTTGGGAACAGGAATATAGACTAAACATAAATCAAGAGATTAGTATTTGTTCTTCCTAGGCATATTAATTTGCATTATCTTTTTTAACTCTAGTGACTCTGAATTGTTTTCAAGGGCTTAATGGCTTTGAAAGAAATTTGAGCTCCATTACCTTAGTCCTTTGAAAGTTTAGGTTTAGGGGCGGCTCCTATGGCTCAAAGGAGTAGGGCGCCGGCCCCATATGCCAGAGGTGGTGGGTTCAAACCCAGCTCTGGCCAAAAATGGCAAAAAAAAAAAAAGAAAAAAGAAAGTTTAGGTTTATATTTGAACTGCAGAGGGCCCAGCTCTTTTTTTTTTTTTTTTGAGACAGAGCCTCAAGCTGTCACCCTGAGTAGAGTGCTATGGCATCACAGCTCACAGCAACCTCCAATTCCTGGGCTCAAGCGAGTCTCTTGCCTCTGCCTCCCAAGTAGCTGGGACTATAGGCACCCACCACAACGCCCGGCCACTTTTTGGTTGCAGCCGTCATTGTTGTTTGGCGGGCCCGGGCTGGATTCGAACCCTCTAGCTCAGGTGTACATGGCTGGCGCCTTAGCCCATTGAGCCACAGGCGCCGAGCCGAGGGCCCAGCTCTTAATGGCTGACTGTCATCACTTCCTGATCCCACCACTCTTAGTGTTTAACTCAGAGGTTAGCATCCCTGAACAGACCTGCTGGGGTGCCATGTCGGCCTGTCTTCTGCAGAGCACAGGGATATCTGACTGTAGGCATCCCCCACTCTTCATCCTTCTGGAAAAGGCATGCTTCCCATGCCTCACTCCTGAGCATGCTGAGAGCTGGCAGCATCTGTTTTCTCACTGACTGCTTGTTTACCTTGGCATCTGCTGTCCTAGCTAACCCTTTGCCACAGACAAGAGAGGCTTATCCTGCTCTTGGTTTGACAGAGTACAACCATACTGCCTAAGGCCCCTCTGAAGTTGTTGGGGGAAGTTTTGTGGGAGAGGAGGTTATGGGGTCTGTAGCTGCAGAGGGATTTTGAACAGGGTCTGGGGAGCTTTGGCAGGACAGCCCAGCTCCCTCCAGCCTAGTTATGGAGCTCTCATTTTAAATCCTGAAAGCCCATGGTGGTGTAAAAGGAGACCTTTATTAAATGCTTTTTGTGAGCCAAGCTCTGTCCTTAATATACACACGTGCATTTAATCTTCATAATGTCCTTTTGGCATATGGAATAGAGGTTATATTGTAGTTGGGACCCTTGAGCTCAGAAAGATGAAATGACTTGCCCAGGGCTACACAGCTGGTGAGGGCCGAGTCCAAGGCCTCTCAGTTCCAAAGCTTGCATCCTTTCCACTGAACCATCAAGCAGATCTTTTGGGATCTCTCTCTATCTGATTCCCTAAGTATATCCCTGAAAACAGCCTAGGTGATGTTGGGCCCAGTTCACGCTGGTCAACAGGAAGGTGAATTCGAAAGGTGTTATCATTAAGTGGCTAAGATGCCCCCTTTCAGCAACAAAATGTTGCTCCCAGGCCCTCTCACCACCTTTTGTTTCTGCAATTCCAGACATCTGAACGCTCCTATGCCCTTGGTATTTTAGGACTCCACTTAACAGACTTTCCTTCTTTAGAGTCAGTCCCTTCCCTGCCTCTCCTTCCATATGTTTGGGAAATGTGAGGGTGAATTGAGGCTCATTATAGCTCAAAGCCATGGGAAAAGGGACCTTATGAAAGCCATCCTTCTGTCCCTGGGCAGCACACAAGGTTTTTACCTCCATTTCAGGGGTTTCTAGACAGATATTCGACATCTTTCTTGCAAACCATGAACACTTACAAATAGCTTTGTTCTACCCCAGCCCTTCCTCGTGGCCTGCGTCCCGGTGTGGAAGAAACACAGAGTTAGGAAGTTCTTTGTGATTAACCCAAGTCTCTCTTGTTTTCATCCAAGTCTATTTCCTCTTGTTTTTATTGCAGAGAAGATGGAAGAAATCCCCTTTAATCTTCTTTCCTCTTAGCTAAATGTTCACAGTTTCTTTTACTTGCACTCGGGTTCTAATTCTGGAAGTTTTTCCTCTTTGTTCTTTATCATCATCCTTCTCACTTTCCCCATATGCTTCCTCACAGGTGACATCCAAACAGGATCCAATGCTATTTCACTTGGTTTTCAGCTCATAGGAGCCCATGGCTTACTTTGACCCCAGATAAGAAACCTCATCTGGCCAGCCATGGTTGGAGAAAGAATGAGAATGGAAAAAGGACCCATCTGACCCTTCCCTGCAGAACGTCACATGTGTTGGGCTGGGCACTCTAATCCTCCTTTGTATCTCTTCCCAGATGCTTTCGCTGCCTTCTCACTGAATGCCTAAAAGTACTTTAAAAGGAGCTCGTTGTAATTATCCCTTAAAATGTACAGTGCTTTGAGCGAATCCCTAGAGACAGTAAATTTCTGGTTGCCAGAGGCAGGGGGCAAGGGAGATGAAGGGTGACTGCTAATGGTGTGAGATTTCTTTTCTGGAGTGTGAAAATGTTCTGGAAATAGTTGTGATAGCTGCACAATCTTGTGACTACACTAAGAGCCATCTGAATTGTATAATTTAAAAGAGTGATGGCAATGTGATTACATCTTGATTTTTAAAAACTCAACTTTAGTCTCGGCACCTGTGGCTCAAGCGGCTAAGGCACCATCCACATACACCTGAGCTGGCGGGTTCCAATCCAGCCTGGGCCCGCCAAACAACAATGACGGCTGCAACCAAAAAATGGCCGGGCGTTGTGGCAGGTGCCTGTAGTCTCAGCTACTTGGGAGGCACAGGCAGGAGAATCGCTTGAGCCCAGGAATTGGAGGTTGCTGTGAGCTGTGATGCCACAGCACTCTATCCAGGGTGACAGCTTGAGGCTCTGTCTAAAAAAAAACAACTCAACTTTGTATTTGTGCCAATAGGTTGTTGTCTTTTTAATATAGAGATGGGGTCTTACTCTGTAGCCCATGCTAGAGTGCAGTGGTGGCGTCGTAACTCATGGCAGCCTTAAGCACCTGGGCTCAGGCTACTCTCCCATTTTAGCCTCCCAAGTAGCTGGAAATAAAGGCTTGCACCATCATGCTGGTTAATTTTTATGTAGAGACATGATCTCGCTATATTGCCCAGCTGGTCTCAAATTCCTGGCCTCAAGTGATCCTTCCCCCTTAGCCTCCCAAATTGCTGAGGTTTCTTTTATAGCTGTATAAATAGAAACAGATTTTTTTTTTTTTTTTTTTTGAGACAGAGCCTCAAGCTGTCGCCCTGGGTAGAGTGCCGTGGCATCACAGCTCACAGCAACCTCCAATTCCTGGGCTCAAGCGAGTCTCTTGCCTCCGCCTCCCAAGTAGCTGGGACCAGAGGCGCCCGCCACAACGCCCGGCCATTTTTTTTGGTTGCAGTCGTCATTGTTGTTTGGCGGGTCCGGGCTGGATTCGAACCCGCCAGCTCAGGTGTACGTGGCTGGCGCCTTAGCCCGTTGAGCCACAGGCGCCGAGCCAATAGAAACAGATTGTGACAGGAACAAACTATATAGAGCCTTGAAGTTTACAAAGCACTTTCATACACACGTTATCTTATGTCTTAGGCAAATCTGGTGTGGGAGAGAGTCTTATTTTACTGCATCCATTTTACATAATAGGAAATTGAGGCTCAGAAAGCTAATTGGCTTGCTCAAGTGCTCAGAATCACTCTTACCTTGGCAATCTGACTCTTTATAGCCCGTGCAGCTAACTACCATTGCGTGTATGAGTGGTAGGTTAAGAGAACCAACTGCCAAGGGCCTTAAGAGACTTGGATTCACAGAAAATTATAACTGGAAAGTGTAATGGGGAGTTTCAGTCACATTCTTTCATTTTGATGGATACTGTGACTTGCAGACAGGGGAAGCTTTGCCTTTAGCATAACAGGAGAGAAAGAGGGAGAGCATAATCACCAAAATAGGAAGTTTGGGCAACCCAAGCAGATTAGAGTCAGCCTTTTCCTCTCCTCCAGGCACCTGAGAAAGCCAAGGGACAGAGATAGGGACCTTTTGTCTCTGGACTTTATTTATCTCATTTTACTTAAGCTCAGCAGCCCTATGGCTTAGGCATGGTTTCTATTTACA
Organism: Perodicticus potto; assembly: GCA_963574655.1. Taxonomy (NCBI): domain Eukaryota; kingdom Metazoa; phylum Chordata; class Mammalia; order Primates; family Lorisidae; genus Perodicticus; species Perodicticus potto. Next base: position 9,816 of record CAUYRH010043131.1, on the reverse strand, counting down.
GATGAAAAAGATGTTGAAGCAGAGAGAGGTTAAATAACTCTTTGAAGGTCAGGCAGCTAGGAGGTTGAAATTGCAAAGCCCAGACTTGAACGTGAATCTTCTGAGGCCAAGACCAAATCCTCCTACTCTACGCAGATAGGCAAGGGATCATCTAGCTTCCAGATGTACAGTGGCGAAGCTGGTAGACGTCCACTTCCCTCTCTCCCTGTGCACCTGCTGAGGCCTGTCTCAGTTGATAATGGTTCCCAGAGAGAGCCAGGCGCTTGGGTTTGAGAGGCTCTGCTCCTCTGCTGGACCCTGCTTCCTGTAAGGAGTTTGTTCAAGTGAGCAGGATTCCAAGGTGGGGACCTGCTCCTAGCACCAAGGGGAAGAAACCTACACGTTTGTTCTGTTGCTGCCACAAGGTATTCATTTTTTAATGGTTCTACTTTTAAAAGGAGTTTCTACCTTCCAGACTTTCAAAGGGGCCAGAAATCAGTGGTTTTGGCTACCAAACAGGAAACTCAAAGCCCTTTCCGTTCCTTTGAGCTGGCTGGAAGGGCTGGGCCTGGAACTATGACTTGACTTTAAACTATGACTTGACAGAAGAAAAGTTTTGTGTAGCTTAAAAAAACAAAACGAGAACCCTTTCCTGGAGGCCTGCACACCAGCCTGAGTTGACAGACAACATGGGAAAGAGCTGCCTTGTTGCCTGGCAGTAATGACAGCAAACAAATGTGTCTGACAGTCTGTTTGGCATCTCTTGGTCTAAAGTTCTGTTTGCCTCGTTCTAATTGCTTCCTGAACTTCCTTTCGGCCTTCCCACCTTCGGTACCACCCTCCCTCAAGGGAGTGCCAGGCTGTGCCAGGTTGCACCCGGCTAGGCTGGGCCCCACAGGATGCAGCAGCCTGGCCGGGCTATTCTCGTCTGTGTCTATTTGTGAGATGCCTGTTGTTCTTGGTGGCTGTTTTTCCCATCATAACTGTTGACTTGGCAGGGGCCCCAGGGTGGAAGCCATGATGGAAAAGCTTCCAGAGTTCTGCCTCAGAAGTGGCAGTGAGTCTGAGTGCCAGGCTGAGGAGACAGAGGTTCATAGACTCTGCCCCTCCAGGAGATACCTGAGCTGTGTCCTCACTGGGACAGCCCTGACTGGGTTCAGCATGCACCTCAGAGTGTGGGCCTCTGCCAGCCTATTCTCAGAACAGGCTTGCGGGAACCCAGTGGCCTTCAGAGGTGTGTCTGGGCCTGGCTGGTGTTTGTGTGCTCTCCCCCCCACCTCTGCGCTCTCTAGGAATTCTAATCTGTGTCAGGCCAGAGAAGGCCTGGCTGGTAGGTCCTGGTTGGAAATAGACTAAAACCCCTAGAACAATTGCTACCAAACATTTGAACATCACATAGCTCGGGCAGTGCCTGTGGCTCAGCGAGTAGGGCATCGGCCCCATATACCGCAGGTGGAGGGTGCAAACCCGGCCTCGGTCAAACTGCAAAACAGAAAAATAGCTGGGCGTTGTGGCGGGCGCCTGTAGTCCCAGCTACTTGGGAGGCTGAGGCAAGAGAATCACCTAAGCCCAGGAGTTGGAGGTTGCTGTGAGCAGTGTGATGCCACGACACTCTACCGAGGGCAATAAAGTGAGACTCTGTCTCTATAAAAAAAACAAAAACACACATACCTCTATCAGTAAAATGTTTTGCACATAATACTCCTGATATAAGTATACTTAATTAAAAATAATATATGTGTGCTACAATGTAGATTATAAACATATAAATTTTTTTCTTTTTTGAGATGGAGTCTCACCATGTCACCCTTGGTAGAGTGCTGTGGTATCATAGCTCACAGCAACCTCAAACTCTTGGGGCTTAAGCGATTCTCTTGCCTCGGCCTCCCAAGTAGCTGGTATTATAGGTACCCTCCACAAGGCCTGGCTATTTTTTGTTGTTGTTTAATAAAGTCCTGATTTATCACTTTCTGATACAATAATTTCAAAGGGCATGTCCGAAGGAGAGGACATTTGTTCTTGCAAGATGTTCAGAAAAGTGTTTTTAAATAAGGATTCAAGCGCCTCTGAAACCCATTTGTTTGAAATATTTTTAAATAGATTAGGGAATTGCTTATAATTCCTTATTACAAAGATACAGAAATATGGTACACATAAAAGTTAGAAATGGCTTATTTTTTTTTTAAAAAAGTGTATGGAATCAACTGATTTTTCAATTTATATATAGTAAAACTCTTTGGTGTAAAGTCCTATGAATTTTTAGCTGGTTTTTCTTTTTTCTTTTCCTTTTCTTTTTTTTTTTTGCATTTTAACAAACTTATCCTCTTGCTGTCTGTTGTACTCCTTGGATTATTTTTCATCCCTCACTCTTTACCCTACCCCCATTTGAGTCTCCAATGTCCATTCTACCACTCTGCGTGTTTTTTGCACAGTCATAGTTTAGTCCCATTTATAAGACAGAACTTGTGGCATTTATTTTTCTGTTCCTTTTTATTACAGAGCAGTATTATATGGATGTGCCAGTCACCAACTGAGAGACATTTAGGTTGTTTCCAGTTTAGGATGATTATGAATTGAGCTGCTAAAATATTCCCGTACAGGTTTTTATGTGAACACAGGTTTTCATTTATTTCACTTGGGTAAATGGAACTGCCAAACTCTTTTCCAAGTAGCTGTACCATTTTGCAATGTGTAAGAGTTTCAGTTATTACATGTTCTTGCCAGCATGTAGCTTTGTCAGTTAAAATCTAACGTGTAGTGATTTCGATAAAGTTCAACTTATCAATTTTTTTATTTTATAGATTGTTTCTGGTGTAGTATCTAAAAACTTTTTTTTGTTTTTTGGCCCCATATGATCTGCATTAACTAAGAATTCTTTTCTAACACAAGGTAGCAAAGATTTTCTTCTACATATGTTTTGAACAAATTTTTGTGATATTTTTAAGCCACAGAAATCATATAAAATGAAAACATGTATAGAACAAGTTTCAGGTACTTTGAATCTCCTTGTGGTACTCCTCTGTCCCATTAAAAAAATATTGCAAAGGTCCTGCTGTTTAAAGATTGTGTTTTTATAAGATCAACTTTTTCTTTTCTTTTCTTTTTTTTTAAGAGAGGCAAGATCTTACCCTGTCACCCAGGTTGGAGTGCAGTGATCTGGTCACAGCCCACTCTAACCTTGAATTCCTGGGCTCAAGTGATCCTCTCACTTCAGCCTCTGGAGTAGCTAGGAATATAGCTGTGTGCTGCCATGCCCAGCTATTTTTTATTTGTTTGTTTGTTTGTTTGTTTGTTTTGGTAGAGACTGGACGTTCTACGTTGCCTAGGCTAGTTTCAAACTCCTTGGCTCAACTGTCCTCCCCCCTGCCTTGGCTTCCCATGAGCCACAGTAACTTATTAACAATTTTTTTTTATGAGACATTTTTCAGAAAGTATTATTATTGACATCTGGGAGCACAGAAACAGCAGTATTCATAAGATCCTGACAGCAAAGGCAGAAGAGCACCCCTGTCAACTCCCACCCTCCCTCCCACACGTGGACACTCGCCTTTCCTTCCAGACACCTGTATGCACATGTATGTGTGAACTGGGAAAGGTCCCAGTGGCAATCTGTATATTGAAGCTGTTTAGTGAAACCTTTTAAAAAGATGAAAATAGATAAAATTTCTATTTTGTCCCTTCCCTGGAAAAAAGGATTCTTTCAAGGGTTATCCTGCATACTGCTGGGAATACTGCTGGAAAGTCTCATGTTTTGCCCCTCTCTCTGCCTTCCCAGCTGTGTCTAGCAAAGAGTAGATGATCCATGAGTGTTGGAGAAACAAGTCAGTGCTTTCTGCAAGACCGTTCCTTTATAAATGGTGATGCTTTATGGCTTCGTGTTATTTTCGTGTCCTCTAAGGATTTGTTTTCCCATAACCACCTTCATCCAAGCTCTGAACTTGAAGATCTTGGCAAATTATTTCTTAGGAGATGACACTTCCAAATACCCATTACTTGGGACCATGGAATCGGAACTGTGGTATATCCAGAATGGAATATTACTCAGCAACAAAGATAATGAATTGGATTTGTGCAACACCATGAATGAATCCTGAGAGAATTATGCTGAATTAAAGAAACCAGACAAAAAATAATACATACGGTGTAATTTCACTTACTAAAAATTTTAGCCAGGTGCAATGCTCATGCCTGTAATCCTAGCACTTTGAGGGGGCTGAGGCGTGTGGATCACCTGAGCTTAGGAGTTCAAGACCAGCATGAGCAAGAATGAGACCCCAGTCTCTAAAAAATAGCTGGGCGTTTGTGGTGGCTGCCTGTAATCCCAGCTACTTGGGAGACTGAGGCAAGAGGATCTCTTGAGCCCAAGAGTTTGAGATTGCTGTGAGCCATGACACCACAGCACTCTACTGAAGGTGAGAAAGTGAGACTCTGTCTCAAAAAAAAAAAAAATCTAGAAAATTACAAATTATAGTGACAGAAAGTAGTGGTTGGTGGCCTGTGTTCCACAGATGGAAAGGGAGTCAGAGGGGCAGTGAATTCAGAGGGGAATAAGAATTGTTTGGGTATAATGGAGAGTCCTATAGTCTTGATTGTGGTGATGGTTTTGCAAGTTTATATAGCATTCAGAGCTCCTCCGGTAGTACACTTTATTTTTATTTTTCTAATTTCAGATGGATATATGGGTATAAGCAATTAGGTTACTTTGTGTTTGGTAGGTAAAGTCCAAGATAGAGTTGAGCCCTTCTCCCAGGAGCTGTGCCATATACCCCGATATTGTACCTGTTGTGAGAGCTTACTAAGCCTCCTCTCTCCTTCCCTCTATCTCTTTCCTCTCCCCCCTACTTGAATTTAATTGTGTGGTTTTCTTGGGGGGTTCTTTTTGGAGGGGTGTTTGTTTTTTTTTTTTTGAGACAGAGTTTCACTCTCTCACCCTGGGTAGAGTGCCATGGCATCATAGCTTGTAGCAACCTCAAATTCTTGGGCTTGAGCAATCCTCTGGCCTCAATCTTCCAAGTAGCTGGGACTACAGGCATGTGCTACTTATGTCTGGCTAGCTTTTTTCCTATTTTTAATGGAAACAGGGTCTTGCTGTTGCTTAGGCTGGTCTTGAACTCCTGAGCTCAGGCAATCCACCTGCCTCAGCCTTGCAGAGTGCTAGGATTACAGGTATGAGCCACCACAGCCAAGCCAGTTACGTTTTTTTCTTACATGGGTATTTAGTTGTTCATTTACTACTTCCATATTAGTATTGAGCACATTGGATACTTGCTTTTCCATTCTGGTAATACATTATTTAGGAGGATGTTCTCCAAATCCATTGAGGTAAATACAAAAGATGTAAAGTCTCTCTAGTTCTTTATGGCTGAATAGTGTACCATGGTATACATTTGCCACAGTTTATTTGTCCATTCCCGAGTTGATGGGCACTTGGGTTGTTTCCATGTCTTAGAGGTTGTGAATGAGTTGTGATAAACATTCTAGTACAAATGTCCTTATGGTAAAGTGGTTATTTTTCTTCTGAGTACATACCAAGTAATAGGATTGTGGGATCAAATCAAAGGTCTACTTTTACCTCTTTGAGGATTCTCCGTACTTCTTTCCAAAAAGGCAGTATTAGTCTGGAGTCCCAACAACAGTGTAAGTGTTCCTTCCCCTCCACACCCACACCAGCATCTGCACCTTGGGGACTTTGTGATGTGGTCCCATAGTATACTTTAAATGTGTAGAGTTATATGTCGTAGTTTGTAGAAAACAGGGACAGTTAACTCATAGAATAAATATTTAATAAATGCCTCCTGTATGTCATGTTCAGGTGCAATGTTTTGGGGATTCAGAGAGAGACATGGCCCATGTGTTCAGGTACCTCACAACCTAGTGAGGACATTATAAATAAACAGATGATTTAAATCCAGGGTTCTAGGTGCTAAGAAAAAGGAAAACACAGGGAACACGAAGGATCCACAACATGGATGTCACTGGGTGAGGTCCAGGAAAGGGGAACTGAGCAGGGCTTAGGACTGGTCAGGCGGAAGAGCCTCCCCATCAGAGGGGACAGTGTGGGCAAAGTTGGTGAAATGTAAAAATGGCCTGACAAGAGCAAAGGACATGGTAGGAAAGTAGTAAGAGAAGATGCTGGGGGCAGGGCTAAAGGCCCATCTTGAAGCCCTGTGGTATCTTTGTGCTCCCAGATTGAACTAACAGTTTGTCCATACCCACACCTGTGTCCCTGGCACATTGTCTCTTCCAGACACTTGGCATAGGCGTACAAGTTCCAGGTTTTAAGGCTCTGTCATGCATACATAGCTGCTCAGTTGTAGCCTGGGAGCTACTGTTACCCCATGGATGTTGTAAGGCTCAATAAAGGAAGGGATTGGTTTAGGTCTGCGCAGCAGCTGCCCAGAACATCTGTTTGCTTCTTGCAGAATAAAGGCTTCTGGTGTGCTCGAATGTCGGAGGCCACCAATAATCCAGTGCCCCAGAGGCAGTTTTTCCACAAGTGAAGAGTTCTGCCTTTCTCTTTGGCTAGCGGCACTGAACCCTGAAGTCCTCTTCATCTGGCAGAATGACTTTCTTGTGGGTAGTGATCTGTGTCCTACCGTCTGCTTATCTGTTAACCAGTCACTCCCAGATTTCTTCAGCCACTGAATAACAGGTCATGGGAGAGTCCCTTGTTGGTTTTTCGAGTGGTTTTCAGAGCAGAGTATGATGTTAAATTCAGGATACAATTTTCAGACCACATTAAAAATGCAGGCAGTAGTTCAGAACATGGGTGGCACATGTCAGGCAGGCATCTCAGTGTAACCAGAGGAGGAAGACACGGACAGGGCCTGTGTTAATGGAAGTAGATGCCAAATTACATGGCAGGCTCTGGCTCCTGTTTCTACAGTTCCCTGCCACCCTCCGGCTGGAAGAAAGAAGCTCATCTTTAAGCTAGAGGTTAAAATGGGATTGCTCCCTAATGAGCATTTCTGGGATGTAGACATCAAATTACTATACCTCACAACGAGGGCTTCCGTGTTCCCCTTTAGGAACTGGTAACTGTTAGGGTCTACCAGGAGGCGAGACCAGTGGTAAGTGTGGAGTCGATAGTTTATTTTTGCAAAAGTGCTCATACTGGTCTCCCTGCGTGAGCCAGCCTGGGAAAGCTGTGGCTAGTACAGATGGCTGAAATCAGATGAGACCAGGAAAGGCCAATGTGGATTAATTATCTCTAACAATATCAAAAGGAAAGAAGTTTTTAACCACATAGTGGGTTTTCGTTTCTTTTTCTTTTTTTTTTTTTCTTCTCTTCTCATCTGGGCTGGTGAAAACAATCCAAGTGTGGGCTGGTCGGAGCTTTGTAGCTCTGTTTATTCTGCCTTCGCCGCCTCCTCCGTGCCATCTGCCAGCTGGACACTGTGCTCCCTTTTGCAGTGTCGATCCGGAAGGTCATGCTTGTTGTGATTTGGGTTGGTTTCCCGAATAGGTTGGTGAAATGGATATCTAACTATCAATTTGTTTTCTTACGTTTCAGTCGTTCCAAGGAAGTCAAGGACGAGCATACCTCTTTAACTCAGTGTGAGTGTCTCTGCACCGTACCTCCATGGCTTGGTGTCAATTTTGAGGGATGGGGAAGAAAGCAACCCTTATTGCTCATTAAACAATGGACCCTGCTTTCTCTTCTACGTTAAAAACCTCATGGAGCGTTACTGTCCATAATTGGGAATCACTTGCCTTTGGGGAATTTTGGGGGTCACATCCCTTGCTAAAAATAATAATATTCCCTACACTACGTTCAGTGTGTGCATCAGAGGGCTGTGGAGCCATAGGGGAGAGCTGAAGAGCTTCCGAGAGCCTTAACATGGGGTCTCCTAATGAGGTCTGAGGTATGTTGTTGGCTGAAGAGAACCTAGGCAGGGAGGCAAGGCCCATAGAAGATGCAGTGTGCACAGCCCTCGGTCGTCAAGGGCACAGGATTTAAAACCTCTTCTCTAGGAACGGAGGGCAAAACTCACACAAGCCCAAGGAACTGTAGAAATGGAAATCTAGCATGTTCCGCTTGAGTTAGGTGCTCTGTGAGTCCCAATGCTGGGACTCACTCCTGGTGATTGGACCCAGACTGTGCTGTCACATGGGACATCGTCACCTTTATTCTGTCCTCAGTAAGTCTCATGGCTGTAGTTGGATTGCGAGAGTGTGGTTGTCAGTTTGTCTCCTTAAATCACGAGATTAAAAATACTTGTTTGAACAGTGAAATTCTAAGCAAAATCAACACCATAAAAACTATTTTTGTAGACCCACTGAATCAGAACTTACAGATCTGAAATTCATTCCAACTGAGACATTCCCATTTCGTCCCAACCTTTTGGGGGTTGTTATTCATTTCAGTTTTAGACCATCCTCTCAGTGTTGGCTTCCCTTGGGGCAGCCTTGCCTAGTTAATTTTTGCTGGAAACTCAGTTTGAATGACTGATGTGCAGGCGACTAACTACCCACTCTCCTTTTCTGTCCCCGACATAGAGTTAATGTGGGCTGTGGCCCTGCAGAAGAGCGTGTATTGCTCACAGGACTGCATGCAGTTGCAGACATTTACTGTGAAAACTGCAAAACTACGCTGGGCTGGAAATACGTAAGTACAGAGGGATCTGGTTGGTAGAAGGGTATGCGGGGAATAGCCAAGGGCCTCATGCTGGAAGAATGCTTTCTTTCTTCTGTTTGCCTCCCATGGTGTTGTGCAATGGTCTTAGACTAAGACAGGAGAGTGAACTCAAAAAGCAGTGCCCGATACAACCATCTCCCTGCCACACTCTTTCTTCCTTTTTCACTAACAGCATCCCTCCTCCTGTTCATTCTTTCATGCCTACCCCTGAGACACACCGCCCCTTAGCTTTAATAAATAATAGCATATGACATTTTCTTTCTTCAAGACAGAGTCTCACTTTGTTGCTCTCGGAGAGTGCTGTGGTGTCCATAGCTCACAGCAACCTTAAACTCTTGGGCTCAAGCAATTCTCTCGCCTCAGCCTCTAGAGTAAATGGGACTAGAGGCACTTACTCCATAACACCCAGCTATTTTTAGAGATGGGGTATTGCTCTTGCTCAGGCTGGTCTCTAACTCCTCAGCTCAAGCAGTCCACCTGCCTTGGCCTCCCAGAGTGCAGGGATTACAGGCATGAGCTACCGTACCTGGTCAGCATATAACATATTATCTGATAGCTTACTGTATGCCAAGCTTTGATTATTTACTCTTCACAATATCCTTAGAGGTAAGTACTGTCTTCATCCCTATTTTATGGATGGCTCCCAGAGATGGAAAACATGTGGCCTCCAGATCCCCCAGTATGGCCCCTTAAACAAATCCAGACTCCAAATTAAAATGATTTGTTCTGTAAAATTTGGATTCAGTCAAAAGGCTGCACTCAAGACCAGAAGGCCACAGGTTCCCCACCCCTTTGGTGGCTGCTCCAGTTAAGTGTCCTTAATGGGCAAGGCATCATCAAACTTTGCCTTGTCTTTTTTTTCATTGAGAGACAGAGTCTCATCACCCTAGGCTAGAGTGCCATGGACCTCAAACTCTGGGCTCAAGTGATCCTTCTGCTTCAGCCTCCCAAGTAGCTGGGATTACAGGCATGTGCGAGGACATCCATTGAATATTTGCTTCTTCTTTTTTTTTTTTTTTTTTGAGACAGAGCCTCAAGCTGTCACCCTGGATAGAGTGCTGTGGCATCACAGCTCACAGCAACCTCCAATTCCTGGGCTCAAGCAAGTCTCCTGCCTCCACCTCCCAAGTAGCTGGGCCTACAGGCGCCCGCCACAATGCCCAGCCATTTTTTGGTTGCAGCCGTCGTTGTTTGGCGGG
>CAUYRH010043126.1:0-27887 GCA_963574655.1 Perodicticus potto | reverse complement strand
CCCAGATCAGACCCTGGCAGAATCACTCTGTTGTTACTGGATCTTTGTAGGGAGTGACCCTGTGTTTCTAATGATTTCTCAAACCCTGCAGGGTGGAGAACTTAAATCCTCCTTAGCCTACTTAGGAGACACTTTAAATTGTTAACTTGGGCTAGGTAGAAGCTTTTCCAGGAAAGTGCTGTGGCTGGGATCTCTCCTTGAGTGGCTATCCACTTACCCTGTGTGCCAAAACCAATCTCGCCTTATGCCCCTGAGGGCTAAGGCTAGGAAGCATCTCAGTCCGTGCTTTTAAGCTGCTCAGTCACTAGATTACTCGCTCCCGCCCAATGCCTGTTCTGCAACCCTGACGGTGGAGCTTGCCAGGGCAGTTCTCCCACAATGGCTCCACACAGCCCACCACCAAATACTGGCAGCTCTGTCTGGCTCAGTGACCCAGTCTGGCACCCCAGGCAACACTCAAAAACCCCCACACTCCTGCCCAAGTTCTCCCAAGGCAGTTCAACCGAGTGCCAAGTCGAAAAGAAACCCAAACAGCTCACAGGGAAGGCCTTTCCAGCCGCAGTCCCACTGTTGCCCCACCCGCAGCCACCGATAGAATCAGACCGAACGAACTGACGCAACCACTTGCCCAGTCTCTGCCACTTTTGCCTTCCTCAGGGTGTCCAGAAACCTCATGCTGTCTCCCTGTGTCCCCAAGGGGAAGTTCCTGGGTAGATCCTGCCTGCCAGAGATGCCTGAAGTCCTCTCTCCCCCGAAAAATATAAAATCTTAGCAAGCAAAAAGATTAAGGTAGTAAAAACCACCACCTCAAAACAACAGTATCAATAACAACAAAACCCTCTAGCCCAGAATACTTCATTGGTGAATTCTCCCAATTAATATAATCTTTCACACACTCCTCCAAAAAATTAGAAGAGATACATGTCCTCACTTATCCTGAGGCCAAGTATTTTATGAAACCAAAATCAGCAAAAGAGAGAACTTGGATCCCTACTTCATTTCATATACAAAAATTAACTCAAAATGCTTAAAGACTTAAAGGTAAATGCTATGTTGGCATGTACATAAGACTCAGTAGAGAAGACAGGTGTAAATGTTCGTGAACCTGGGTTTGGCAAGGTCAAATTGTGCAAGCACCATGGAAACTCTCACCCAGGACTCATCTTCTGAGCACAATTAAATCCAAAGCCTGCTGCCCTAAATCTACACTTTCAAATTACTTTCAGACTTGGGAGTCTTCCTTGCTTTTCCCAGGAAGATGCACTATTCAAGTAATAAATCTTTCCTCCTTACCATGTTGGGGTGTGTGTGTGTGTGTGCGCATGCGCACACGTGAGCAGTTTGACATCCAAACCAACCATTGTTTGGGGACTACATCCTACTTCTTCAAACAGATCTCGATAGTGTATTCTTTAGAAAGTAAGGCAATCAGTAAGATGGTGGGCTGGTGGAGCAGGAGGCCAGCTCCCCCTTCTTCATCCCATTCCCACAAGAAGGGAAAGATAAGACCTTGGGAATGGGCCTTAAGAACACCCACAGGATGAGGCCTTGCTGACTAAGGTCATGGGGACCCCAGTGATTCCATGGAACACACAAGGTCATGCTGATCCAATGATGATTTTTACTTAGCTCTTGTTTGGTTAATCAAATAACCATAAGTGCCATAAATCTTGCTTCTGTACATGCCGGTCCTGGAAGCCGGAGGCCTGCTTGCTACATCACCAAACTTATAAAAGTTGTACATTAACTCTGGTTGGGCCTTTTCTCTCTGAGACTTGCAGAGACAGCCAGCTGGCCAGACTAAATAAAGGCTCCTCATTGGCATTTTGAAGATTATTTGTCTGATGATCTTTTCTCGCTCCCTAACAAGTGAAAAGAGACAGGCTGTTATTTTTAAATCAAAGTAAACATAGGATAACCTAATAACCCCAGATTTTAAGATGGAATTAAATTCAATAATTGATGTAAAAAGTGACCATAACAAAGTAAGCACAGAAGAAGTTGTGGAGATCCTGGAATAGGCATTTAACCCAGCAAAGAACACAATGAAGAATAAGCACAATTTTAAAAGTAGGATAAACTCAGATAACGATGCCCTTATTTCTTTGGGTGGTAACATATAAATCTAACAAATTGGATGAAAATATATAAATCCATCAAATCCAGAGGGAAAACACACACACATTCCCAAAAAAGAGTACCTTTATTTTATGTATAAAATTCTTAATCCATAATCTTTGAAAATCTCATCAATCCGAGATTTATCCAAAAGCCCTGAAATTTTGAATTCACTCCATAATTAGATTTAAATATGAATAAAACACTGAAAATAAAACTATATATTTTTGAATTCCACTTAGATGTTGTTTTCAAAATGCTATAAAACATTCAGGTAACAATTCAAATAATCTCATTGATTTCAAGTACAGTAGAACCATAGGTTAGTTAACAAAGAAACAGGTGAAAGTAAGGTGACAGCTTGAGAAAAGGAGAGGGACAAAAAGAAAAGAAGAAGGGAGGGAGGAGAAAAAAATCACGAAAACAATTAATTGAACTAAGGTGAAAATACATCTGTTCTTTCTTTCAGAGAGCAAGACCCTTAAAATGACTAATTACCCTAAGTTTTACAAGCTACTGCTTAACTTTTGCTTTACTAAGGCAGCTGATCATGTTTTTTAGAAAGTTATAATTGCTAGGATTGAAGGAAGTTTAAAAAGCACAGGGTTCATTTTCTTACCCTCAGGCAGAAATATTTCAGTAACTAAAAAACAGTATTTCTGTCACTTTTAAAATATCCACAGAAGGAAGGGATTCAATTCTCTATGATAGTATGTTTTAGGCTCACAAAAATACTTTTTCATAAGTACAACTCTTAGTCAGACAAATAATATATTAAGTGACATTAAAATGTTCTTTGTATGCTTACAAAAGATCTTAAAAGGGAGAATAAGGAAGAGACTCAAGTTGCACATGGTAGTTAAAGATTATTCTTTAAGTCATTCAATAGAAAAATAGTCAGTATTATAAATGCAGTAATAAAATACTTGATCAGGCCCTTTCTGTGATAAAAGAAAATATGGGTTTTAAAAAGAATAGATGTAATGATAGTTCCCTTGACTGATTCCAGGCAAAATAATTTCTACTTTTTGGGATAATGATGGAAAGTATCCATATATGTTAGAGAAATAAAATACATTTCTTTTAATTCTTAATTCTTACCTATATTCCAAAACTTAAATATTTAATAAGATTCTTGGATCATCTACATACTCAAATGTACACAAATAAAGGATGAGTATGTCCAAGCAACTAATTGAATTCCTTGGTTATGATTTAGATATCCAGTATAGTAAGTCTAGGCCTACGTTAGTATTAACATGTGCTTATTATAATTTTTCAGTTGGAGAAAAAGGAAAAATGTCTAGAATCATTATAGACACATTAACACTTCATTTTTTTGGTATCAAATTCTAAAAGTTAAAACTTTTGTGAGAAGGCGTTTATTCACCCTAATTCATGACAAATACTGTTTCACTATTAGTAACATGTCTTTGAAATGTTTTTACTTTACCTTTCAGATTTTCAGTCTTACGTTTTCATTTTTTAAAAACAGTTTTATTGAGATAGTCACAAAACATTACAATTCACCCATGTGAAGAGTACAAGCCAATTTAGTATGTTTGCAGTGTGCATTCATCATTACAACCTATTTCAGAACAGTTTAATCAGACAATGTAAAGAAAACTGATAACCTTTTGTTGTCTTTCCCAATTTCCCTCCCCCCATCCCATTTCTGCCCATAAGCCTGCCCCCAGGCAATCACTTATCTACTTTTCTTTATGATATTTTCCTATTCTGGATTTGTTAAAAAATTTGCTTCTACCTAACTGTAATTAGAAATCCGTTGGCCAACATCTTCGATCTCTTCCTTCCCTCTAACCATCAAAGCCTCTGAAAACCACCACTCCACTTCCCTTCTATGAAATCACTCTCTTTAGAGTCTACTTATTTTGAGATCATGCTACAATTACATTATCTTTGGTGCCTGGTTTAATTCACTCAAAGTAATGCAGTCCAGGTTCATTTATGTTGTTAAAAACGACATTACATTCTTCTTTGTGGATGAATAGCATTCGACTATGTACACACAGTGCAGTCTTCTGTATATGTTTCTTCACTGATAGACACCTAGGTTGAGCCCTTATCTTGCTATTCTCAATAGCACTACAGTGAGCATGGGAGTACAAATATCTCTTAGACATAATGTTTTATTTTTATTTTTGAATATATCTCCTGTAGTTGAATTGCTGGATGATATGGTAGTTCTATTTTTACTAATTTGAGGAAAATCCATACTATTTTTCAAAGTGGCTATATTAATTTACATTCCCATCAACCTCGTGTAAGTGTTCCCTTTTCTCCACTTCATTGCCAACACTTGTTACTTGTTGTCATTTTGACAATAGAGTATCTAAACAGATGGGAGGTGATATCTATTTTTTTCACAAATAGGACACTTTATTTGTCATTATTGAAAGCCTAGATTTTAAACAGATTCTTGGACTGGTGGTTCATATCCATCAGCTCGTTCAGCATTAGTAACTGTGTCATCGCCAGGAGCTTTTCCAGAACTACAACCTTCACCATAAAGCTCCATGCATCTTCCCAATTCAAACTTGGGCTTCAGCATTTTTACTTTTCTGACAAAGACATCATGGAGGGTATAAATAGATTGGAAAGTCTTTTCTTTGTCTTTTCTGATGCTGTCTGGAATCAATTTATTGACTAATTTCAAGGCATTTATCTACACCTCTCTGGCCACGATTTCCATCATTTATTTTCTAGATTTGGCTAACCAGTTGATGCCGAGTATAAGAGGTCTTCTGGGTCTGATTGTTGCATTTTTTAGTAAAACCAGCACAAAACAGACAAAGTAAAAAACTATGACATCAGGGTGGAGCCTGTGGCTCAGTCCGTAAGGTGCCGGCCCCATATACCCAGGGTGGCGGGTTCAAACCCAGCCTTGGCCAAACTGCAAAACAAAAAAATAGCCAGGGAATTGTGGCAGGCACCTGTAGTCCCAGCTACTCGGGAGGCTGAGGCAAGAGAATAGGCTAAGCCCTGGAGTTGGAGGTTGCTGTGAGCTGTGTGAGGCCACAGCATTCTACAGAGGGTGACAAAGTGAGACTTTGTCTCTAAAAAATTAAAAATAAAATAAAATAAAAAACTATGACATCAAATGACCTTCATATTCTGCCATTTTTTAACTATGGAACACATTTTGTCACAGGTAAGATCCATGCCATAGAAGTTAGTCGGGTAGTTTTTGTTCTGAACATCTTTAGTAATCAGCTTGAATTTTCTAAATGCAAATTCATCATTCTGCAGATCAGCAAGAGTCACTTCCAACACATGACCCTTGAGGCCACTGGATGCAATTTTGGTTCCTCAAGTCCTGGGGACTAGTGTTTTTCCAATATTTCTTATATTGAACAGAGTAGGTGTCTTCACATCATCCTAACCTTTCTTAGAAAATGAATCAACAACCTCCTTCTTGGCTCATTTTTTGCTGCTTTTCATAAGGTGCTAATCCTTGCCAACCACCACGGTGCTGCTCAGAGAACCAAAAGGGTGAGGATATCTCATTGTGTTTTGATTTGTATTTCCCTGATAACTAATTGTGTCAAATATTTTCTCATAGAGATGTTTATCATTTTAATGTCTTCTTTTGAAAAATGACTATTCAAATCTTGCTGTTGAATTGTTTGATTCCCTTATATCATTTGGATATTAACCTCTTACTGGGAGTACTCATTGTAGATATTTTCTCTCATTCTGTAGCTTTCTCTTCTCTCCTGCTGTGCAGAAGCCTTGTTTCTCTTGCTGAGCAGAAACTTTTTCATTCAATACAACACCATTTATCTATTTTTAACTTTAGCATTTCTATGGATAAAAACCTTAACTAAATAACAGATTGAATTTTTGGCTTCTTTCATATTATAACATTTTAAGCAAATTAGTATTGTAATAATTTTTTCTTGTAACAAATACTTTCATTGCGTCAAATGAAGTAGTTATTTTTGTCCATTCCATTAAACCTTTTACTTCATACAATAACTTTAAAATTCAATAGAGATGCTCTTATATGTATACTTACTGACTTAATGATATAGTTTCTCCAAAGACTTCTTTTTTGACTGAATCATGTATAAAGTGAATTTCTAGGACTACAATTTTCTGGACTATAAAGAATTGAAAGATAATTACTATCTAGAGCTGTAATATTAGGGAACCATACTTACCTGTATAAATGTGCCTTAGTGTGAGTCTCTTCTTACCAATTTTCATTTCAGCAGAAATGACCAGCTATTTCAAGTAAACTGATTCACAATTGACTCAAATGCTCTCCAGAATCAAATGGGTCCTATTACCATCATGAGACATACAGGGTCAGACAGACATTCTGGGTCCTATTATCTTCATGAGACATACAGTTCTACTTTTAAAACTGAAAGGAACATTATATAGGGAGTGCATGTTTACACTGCTGAAAACAACTTCCAACTTTATTACAAAAAAAAGTATTTTCCAGCACCGTTTATGATGTAAACAGTATTTTGTTTCTTTGGGTTTTTTGCTGAAAAAACAAACAAACAAAACAGCCATAATTCTTTACATTCTTCAGGGACAGTCAATAACATCTCAGGATTTTACTGAGATAAAATTGCTTTTGATACCTGCTTTTGATAAGCCTTTAACTAAGATCACCAACACCACAAATTTTCATTTATTTTACACTTTTCCAATTTGTGCTTATGTTTTTAGCATTTTAAATAAGATACGACCTCTAAAATCAACTTCATATATCTCTTTATTATTTTATCTCAGAGATGATACTAAATTTTCAAGGAAAATTTATAATTTTTCAAACCATTCATTCTTTTTAGGACATGATTTTTCTCCAGGAGATAAAACTCTTCTTTTTTTCATTCAATTCTTTCAATAATTTCTTAAGCTTGTCACTAATCTCAATTAAATTATTATTATTTTGTTGTTGTTGTTTTTGCAGTTTTTTGGCTGGGGCTGGGTTTGAACACAGAACCTCTGGTATATGGGGCCGGCTCCCTACTCCTTTGAGCCACAGGCACTGTCCTCAATTAAAGTACTCATCACTGTAAGAGTCATAATGTAGTATGAGAGGGAAAATGGCATGGATAAAGATGTGATTGTAGACAGCATGATCAGAAACACAAAAGAATAATCACCTACGGTGCATCTTAGAAGAGTACAGGTGAAACTTACTAAATCCAGAATATAAAGGTCTTAACACAATAACTAAGAAAATGCCATGAAGGCTATGTTAACCAGTTTGATGAAAATATTTCAAATTGTATATGAAACCAGCACATTCTACCCCATGATTGCAGTAATGTACATAGCTATGATTTAATAAAAAAAAAAAATAAAAAAAGAATCATCAAATTATTAGGCCTTTAAAATATTTAGAAAATCAAATTAACTAAATATTACTTTAATAAACAGACAGAAGTACCCATGATCAACTAAAACTCATGGCAAAAGTGGACTGGATTATTCTTAATGTTTGTGCCACTATTGAGCTAGCTTTTATTTTCCCATGTTTTTAAATCATATATAAAAATAAAAAGAAGTTTTACATAATCTTTAACCTTCAGACAAAAAGTAGTGTAATCAAAATGATAAATTTCAGTTAACGCTTTACTACTTTCATTATTGGTGAACATAGACCGGCCTGTGAGTTGTGGCTGTCAATGGTCAAAGTACATTGACCCTCTCAGAACACAGGAAAATCATCTGTAAGCAATGTTAGGAAGAATGCTAGCCTACCATTGCTGGATCTTCAGAATTCAAAGAGAAAGCAATCTTAAAAATTTAGTTATATAAATCCAATGTTTAAAACTTGGTAATATTTCAAAAGCAAAGCAAAATGTCAAATATGTGAACAAATAAAGTGATTAGTGAACAATTTTTTTAAAGTATCAAAATATTCATTTGTGGTGTCTTTCTTGAATTCCTTTTATCAAGGCATTATAGTTTGCATTGTACAGATCTTTCACTTCTTTGTTTAAGATTATACCTAGGTATTTAATATTTTTTGTAGCTTTTGTTATTGGGACTGCTTTCTTGGTTTGTTTTTTAGATTGTTCACTGTTGGCATATCAAAATGCCACATTTATCTCATAAATATGTACAACTAATATGTCCATGTAATTTTTTTTCCCCATATAAATTTCTTTAAAAGTCTTAATAGATAATTTAAATTGTAGGTGATTTATTTGTAACTCTTTCCTGGGTCTTCAAAATAAAGCCTCATTGGGGGTGTCTTAAAAAAAAAACAGACATCTTCCCTTTTTTCTTACACATTGAATTATGACAAAGAGGCCAATTCTCTCCTGAGGCCATGAATTCATAGATGTTATAAATTCCTCAGTATTATGCATGGGGTATTGTATACAATTAGAAAAAGTCATCTTTGTTTGTTCATGAGTAGTTCATAGATTTAAAATTAAATTATTCTTATTTTTTTTTTTTTCTTTTTGAGCCAGAGCCTCAAGCTGTCGCCCTGGGTAGAGTGCTGTGGCATCACAGCTTACAGCAATCTCCAGCTCCTGGGCTCAAGCGAGTCTCCTGCCTCTGCCTCTCAAGAAGCTGGGACTACAGGCGCCCGCCACAACACCTGGCTAGTTTTTGGTTGTAGCCGTCATTGTTGTTTGGCAGGCCTGGGCTGGATTCGAACCCTCCAGCTCAGGTGTATGTGGCTGGCACCTTAGCCACTTGAGCCACAGGCACCGAGCCAAAATTAAGTTATTTTTAATAATTCCTTTTTTTTTTTTTTTTTGTAGAGACAGAGTCTCACTTTATTGCCCTCAGTAGAGTGCTGTGGCGTCACACAGCTCACAGCAACCTCCAACTCCTTGGTTTAGGCAATTCTCTTGCCCCAGCCTCCCGAGTAGCTGAGACTACAGGTGCCCACCACAATGCCTGGCTATTTTTTTTTTGCAGTTTGGCGGGGCTGGGTTTGAACCTGCCACCCTCGGTATATGGGGCCAGCGCCTTACTGACTGAGGCACAGATGCCACCACCATTTTTTTTTTTCTTTTTGACAGAGTCTCACTTGTCACCTTTGGTGGAGTGCGGTTGCATCATAGCTCACAG
This sequence comes from Perodicticus potto, assembly GCA_963574655.1. Classification (NCBI taxonomy): domain Eukaryota; kingdom Metazoa; phylum Chordata; class Mammalia; order Primates; family Lorisidae; genus Perodicticus; species Perodicticus potto. The sequence goes on along the minus strand of CAUYRH010043126.1, from coordinate 18,692 downwards.
TAACTTCAAACTCAAGTGCTCAAGAAATTCTCTTGCCTCAGCCTCTGGAGTAGCTAGGACTACAGGAACCCACCACAAGGCCTGGCTGTTTTTAGAAGTGAGGTCTTGCTCTCCCTCAGTTGTGCCTTTTAACCTTCTTTCTCTCCTCACTCCCCCCTCTTCCTTTTTTCTGTTTTTCCTTCCATCTTTCTGCCTCTGTTTCTTTCCTCTCTTTTCTCCAGTTTCTCATCCTCCTCCTCTTCCTTCTGCTACTACTATTATTTCTGTTTGTTTTTAAGGTTTTTCTCTTCAGCTTTCTATTGCAATGATCTTACTACCACCTGCCTAGCTGCAGGTATCTTTTTGCTTACCTTCCCTGATGTTCACAGAATATCTAAATCTCCATTACTGTTCTTCAGCAGTTTTTAGAAATTCTTCAAATCAGTGCATCCTGTCAAACAACGTTTGTTTCCACTTGCTCTTGTTTGTTCCCTCTGAAACTCCAATATTTTGTAAGTTCATGCTTTTTCTTGGGTCCCATAAGTGTTTAACACACTTTCCTATATTGTAATTCCTACATCCCTTTCGTGTTTCAATCTACATGATTGATATTGATTCATATATTGTCTATTTTTATCTTGGATGAATTCCACGTCTTTTCCCATAGGATTTTAGCTTCTCGCTCAAATGTCCTACCTCATGTGTCCCCAAAAAGCTCCCTTATTTTTTCTGTCCCCAGCCCGTCATTTTGGCTTCACTGACCCTGGTCTTTAACTACTATCTGAACTACCCCTAGGGCACCATCAGCTGCTGTGAACTCCCCATAGTTCACAATTTTTGTGGTTTGGGCCAATTCCTACTCTATTCTAAAAATTCTAAAAACCACAATATATTTTATTTATCTTTGGCTGTGGTAGTAGACTTCAGCAGAAGTACCGACTTGCTGAAGTATCTATATCCCACTCTGGTGCAAAAATGTAATTATTTATTGAAATAACAGACATTTCTAGAGCAACCATGTGACAGACATATACTGGAGATTTCATATATATGTGTGCTTGTATGTGCATATATAGTAGTTCCTAATTATAAAACTTTGCACATGGTACAATCACACCATGCAATTAATGAGAAAGGAGTGTTGAGTTGCTGTCAGACAACTGTATTGGAGAATTTAACTCTAAAATTTATGGTAGACAAGCTGTTATGTTAATCTATTAACTTTTACAATTTGATACTAAAACATTTGCTGTAACAGTGAAACTGAGAAAGAAAATGGTTGAGTTCTTATTTGAGTGAGCTTGAAGGAAAAGCATGCCTTACATATAGTACAAAATATACTACTTTTTAAAAAAGGAATGAGGAGGAAATGCCTTACAGGTTTCTAAGAAATAGAAATAACCTTTAAATTAAAATACATTCTCTTTCATTTTATCTTAAATGAATTCAATTCTGTTGAAATATGAATAACTTCCACAGAGTGTTGAAATATAAATTAAAAACCATATTTAGAGAATGTATTCATTCTTTTGGAATGGACTTGTTCTTAAATGTTTTTACATCTCTTCTTTTGCATGCACTTATCTTTTAAAATTTAGTAAATATAATCTGCCCTCCATAAAAACATTCCAGATTTGATAAAAAAAATTACAAGGCATTGTTGTTATTTTCTAAGACGGCCATTTTTAGCATAGTTAGCATATATTTTAACTACCTTCTGCTGTGTGAAACTGATGATGACATTAAATTTTACTGTGAACATGTTCAATTGAATCCTCACCATTTTTCACACATTCCATTTATTAAAAGCATTTTTATTACTTAAAAAAAATCAATTCACATTTTCTCTTATTCAAAAAGCCCACAAAGTGATGAGGTAAACTGGGTTGTGTCACGGAGCAGGGCTTTTAACTAGAAGGCATTACTTTTCAATGCATCTTGGGATAATCTCACAGAATTAAATTTATTTACCTCCTAAATAGAACATAAACTTAGCTGAATATGACTAAAAATCATGGGGCATTTCCTCCTTAATTCCTGCTCTCCAGTAAATTGAAAAACATCTAGAATTACTTTTTATCCCAGTATATGTTCATTTGAGGAGCTTTGTTTCCTTTCCTTTGTTACGTTAAGCATTACAAATTCTAATTTATTTTTTGAATATTAAAGATCTTATTCCTGAGATTATAGAATATACTTTATAGATATAATGTTTATTCAGTGCTAAAACTAGCAGAAATTACATACATGAACTGACTACATTTTTGGATCCAGTAAGTGGGGAGGCCATTTGATTTTAGCAGTCATTTTCCCAGACACCATTATAGAACAAAATAAAAAAAAATACTATTTTAAGTGGTTAATTGATCACCAATTTGAGTAAATAGACTTGTGCTAAAGTCAAGAATATATAAAATATTCAGTGTCTAATTTGATCTTTTGTCTACAAACTACAACCATCAATATAAAAAATCTCAAAACTTATAAACTGACAGCATGACAACCCAGTTAACCAGGCACTTTGGTATAATAAAGTACAATCAACAACAACACATAACCCATTTTTAGGATTCCCAAAATGATTTCGTAGTTCACATTTTTTTTAAAGTAAAATCCTCAGATAAATTTCAGGAGATCATAAATGGACACCGACCTGAGAAGTCACAATTTACTATTAACATTAACATGAATGTCCAGATGAAAGAGGAGTTAGAAAAATAGCTGTAAATAACAACCAGCTATAATCTTAACTGAGGTCTCTGACTTTTCTTTGAAATGAAATGAAGGTCAAATACAGTTGGGGTTTTGACATCATACACACACACATTAGTCTTTAATTTAAACTTCCTGGATTTTGGCTTATTTTATAGCTTTCCCTGTTAATTTAATTTCTGACATAAACATGCATGAGAAGGTTGCTAGTCAGGAGTTTGACAAGCATACCTGCCACATGATAACAGGTGTGCTGAAAAAGAGTGCTATGCTGACAAGGTGATAGTCCATAAAACTAATTACCGGGGAACTCGTGGAAAGATACCCTGACATGTTCGTGGTGAGTAAATTCCTAACACATAGGTATATCACGAAGGAGTCCGAATCTATTCCTTATCATTATTACTACAACTAATGTTGTTCTTGTAACAAAAAAATATTTTTTATCAGCAAGAGAAAAGGCATAATAAAGAACTGTACTATTTTGAGAAAACACTTGACTTTGATTGAAAGTATATCTCTCTTCACCTCCTATCACTCTTTTATACATAGTCTCTAAACTATTAGTGATACCTTTTGAATCTTTCTCAAAATTAGCCTTAAATCTTCGTTTTTGTAATTCTATCTACATGGTATGCACTCCAGGCTATAATTTTTTCTTATATGGATTGTTACAACAGCTCTCTGATCGATCTCCCTACTCTAACCAGCACTTCCTGGTTTATTCTGCCTTTGAAAGTGACTTTGTAAGAACATAATATTTAGAGTTATCATAGCCAGTTTTGTCCTGGAAGGCTGTACTATTTTGGTTTCATTTAAAAATAGACTCTGAGATAGAGATTAACAAGTAGAAAAAAATATATTGGGGCCTGATCTCAGGAAAATAATTTTAGGGGAAGGGAAACATGATTGGTTAGATGGAGATATTTAGCTGCAATTCTGGTACAGAACGACTTCAGCTCTGAAGCTGACATGGCGTGCAGAGATGTCTATAGTTGGGGCAGTGGGCCTGGCCCTCAATATGTATCAACTAGTAATATCGGGCTCCTCTCTAGAAGAGTGCTTGACTATGGGGGTGCTGGCTGTCTTCAGGACATAGCAATGCCTAGTCTTGAGGCTTCAGCTGATAAGGAGTATTTTTATTCTATTACCCACCTAGAGCCACTTCAATGCCAACTACTCTGTTGCTCTGTGTGGCTCACCTGGCGTGGTAACCAAGAGCCTCATCTCTGAGTTGTCTGTCATCTAAATTACTGTGTAACCTGAAGGATGTGGCAACTGAACTGGTGATGTTGTATTAAAATCAATGGTGCATCCTAGAAGGGTACAGGTGAAACTTACTAAATGCAGAATATAACTGTCTGAACACAATAACTAAAAAAATGCCATGAAGGCTATGTTAACCAGTTCAATGAAAATATTTTAATTTGTATATAAAACAAGCACATTGTACCCCATGATTGCATTAATTTACACAGCTATGATTTAATAAAAAAAATAAAATAATAAAATAAAATTAAGCCTGAGGAGTCCCAAGAGATACTGAAGTGAATCACCCATGTGTTAAATATTATTCCTCTCCAACCACATTGTTTAACAGCAGCCCCATCTCCTCCTCTTAATCAGGGTAATTTTTTGCCAAGTGAACATTTCTTTTTCTTGCCTCCCAGTCCATTGTTATGAGGAGTACATGTCCAGATAGTTGCCGTAAGTTAAATTTCAATAGGACTCTCGCTCTTGAAGCCCATGGCAGTGTTTTGTCCCCGGGAGCCAGGGTGCCCATCCCACAGCCTTGCATTTCACTAGGGAAATTGTGCTCATCTGGCTTCTGAAAGTCAAGTACAACCTCTTAGCCTCTAATTTGGGGAGATGCTCCCATATACATTGCTATCAGGTTACCAAGTTCTGTAACAGGATTTCTCACCTTCAATCCTGGCCTAGAAAAGAAATCAAAAATTGAGATTCCCAGTAATGCTGATGTCATTCTCAAATACGCATTCTTTATTCCTTGGGCAAAAGGAGTGTTCTCCAACTCCTCCAAGGGGGAAAGAATATAATTCTGGCCTGGTTTTCTTCATTACATTCCTCTGTGTCTTCTCTTAGTCTTTTATTCCTTTCTTTAACTTTCGACCACTGCAGTTTTGGCATCTCTAATTCATTTAGTGTAGCCCATAAACTTTTCCAAGCTTCTAGGAGCTATCCAAACACTATATTTCCTCATTTCTAAAGGTTTATTGCCGGGTTGTTTGATCCTGGGTTCCAGAAAAGAAAATGAAAAGCTGTCATAATTGTGCATTTCCCCCTTTCCCATACCTTTCACTCCTTCCCACTGCCCACTTGAATCAGTGTCATCAGAACCCACACACATGGCTTTGCCCTCCCAGCTTCTGCTAGTAGAGGTAGGACACATACTGTACTTTCTTCAGTATAGACAACTGTGCTTCCTTTTCCTCTAGTCTCAGCACTTCCCTGACTGTAACTTAACCTTGAAAAGAGGATTACAGACTAGGAAGCAGTAGAATTTGTGGGGTTAGGAGCATGTATTGTCTTGCATCATTTTTAACTGAGGGGAAATAACCACGTGTTAACAGATAGGAGGAGGGTACATTTTCAGGCTTAGGAGAATCTTGGGGTTGAAGATTTTCAAGAGTATCAACTCAGAGTTCCAATCACATATGACAATTTCTTATTCTTCCCTAATCAAGCCCTTGACTTATGGCATAGCAGACCCGCGTAGTAGCTTTACCACCCTTGTGACCAAAAATTAGGGCTCAGTTTTCTCTGCCTGCTGACTGTAGGAGATAAGTTTCTTAAGATCCTATCATGTATGCCCTCAGACTTCCCCAGGAAATTTTTAATTAATGATTTATCACCATAACCTTCCATCATATTTATCCAGAGCATCAAGTGCTCTGAGCAAAACACATCCAATTCCATTCTATTTGCAATTACCACCTCACCCATATGTCTATACCATCTTACACTGTGCTTATTAATACAAGTCACTTCACCAATACACTAGCCCAGTTCTTGTTCGATGACTATTTTAACAACTGCATTGCTACCTTCTGCCCAGGACCACAGTCATTACTGCTAGTCAGCTGGAGAATAATTAGTTGCAAAAATCCATTTCTGGCATCTTCTTCCAGGGATTCTTGGATGTTGGGAAAAGTTCTCCACTGACTGCCTTTGTTGGTACTGTATATCTTAGACTTCTCATTCAGAAAGTAGCTTTCGGAGAGTGATAATCTCTCCCTCCAGAGTAAAGGAGGGGTTTCATTACCGTCCACTATAATAAACATAATGTCTTCCTCTGGCAAAGCGTAGTCAGGCCAACCATTCACTGCAAGTTTAGAGTGCCCCACGCTGGGGGTCCTTTCCATGGTGCAGCTCATTGTAGTGCAGTACATCACCTGGCATTCCCTGCAGAGACCTGTGAGAACTGAGCTTGGAGAATGAACGCAAATGCCGATAACTGGCTACTGTTATTGTTCTGAATAACAAATTGCCCTTTGCATCTGTCTTTCCAGTATTGTGTCTTCTGCCGTTGTCCACCAAACTTTGGCAGGCTAAATTGCTGGTTTGCATGTGAGGTAAAAATCTCAGAATCTTCATAGTTCTTGACCCTGGAACCAATTGTTAAAGTTCAGGTGCTCAGAGAACAGACTCTGAAGTAGACTTAAACATGCAGGAATTTTAGCAGGACATAAAGTTTGGGAAAGTTCTCTCAAGATCAGCACCAGTGGCATCATGAGAGGAAGCTGGGATTGGTCAGCAGGCAAAGTTGGGTGTGGTGCAGGCTCAACAAGACAGCCAATCCCACAGGGAGAGCTGAAACTAACTCACTTAGAAAGATGGTGCAGGACTTTAAACTCAAATATCCACTAGTCACAGGGTGAGTATTTCCTGGTACAGTGTTAGGATTTTAAGCAATATGAATCTCTTGTGCTGATAGTAACTCCCATTTGCTACAGAGGGTAGATAGCTGATGTGCTAGAATAATAAGTCATTCACTCTTATATGGGATATTGGTTGGTATACGATTACCTGTACTATAAGGGAAAATCCAAGAGACATGTAAATTGCTCCACCCAGAACTCTGACATCATTGAGCTTCTAGATTCATCAACTCACAAATCATTTCTTATGCTAAAAGTTCTTATTGTTATTGGCAACCCATATACCTAACACACGTGCCTTAAAAATGTGGGACCTCACCTACCAAATGTAAACCATGTAACCTAGTCATATGTACCCTCCTATTAATCTGAAATATTAAAAAATTATGTCATTGAAAATAAAATTTTAAATACTTACTTGTGCATTTGACATGTTATATGGATTACTGCCTTATCCCTCAAGTGTCATCTTATTTACATTCAACACACCATATTTTCTCCTTTAAATTTCAATTAAATATAATTTTTTAGAGATATTAGCTAAAGTGGGCCTTTACCCCCTCATTTTTCCATAATACATATATCATGTTTCATAGTGCTCATAATTTAAAATATGCATATTCAAATACTTGAGGTTTTTTTTCTGAATTCCTTGGTAGATTTTGAATTTTAGAAAAAGATCAAACCTGTTTTGTTCACTCCTATAACAGTAATCATGGGTACTGTTTACAAGACACCCAAATTATAAGTCTTCTTTCATATTTCCAAACTTTTGCCTGGCAACTCTATGCACATTACAGGCTCTCCCTTCCCCTTCCCTTCCCCTTTTGTTCCCCTTTTCTTTCCCTTCCTCTCCCCTTCCTTTCTTTTCCTTTCTGTACAAATCTAAATCCATTTTAATACTTCAACTAAAGAGATAATAATTTATTAAAAATCAAATTAATTTTGCAATATTTATGCCAGTTTTTAAATCTCTCCCCTAGTATTCAATTTTATTGTTGATAAAAATAATTAATGCATTTGTTCAAGACAAAAAAATTATGGGTTTGAGGGAGGCAGATGAATATAATGAGAAAAATGTGCTTTGCAATTGTGATAGAAGTCAAAGATGTCAAAGATTGAAAGACATCTTTGAGAAAAAAAATCACTGTGCTTAATTGAATTATTAAGAAATAATTGTAAGCCACATCATGCTTTTATTCTTTCTATTGTAAAATTAGGTCTAAGAAACAAACTATTCAGCATTAGTCACAAACATAAAATATTTGAACTCTCCAAGATTATTAGTATGCTTCTAGCAAAAAATAATGCACAAATTATCAATCTATTTTGATTAAAAAATTGAAAGAATTTCTGAGCTCAATTATCTCAAGTTTCAAGACATATTGTGACAAATACTGTTGCAGATATCAACTATCCTGGAGATTATTATTAAAGTTGACATTGTCTATACAAACCATGACTCCTTCACTCTTATACCCATGCTTTAAATATATGTGTCAATGAAGTCTGAATGGATTGTTGTACTTGGCAGCTAACGTCACAACTTTCCCATTAGTCAGTAAAGTTTATTTAATTAATTAAACATTGGTATTAGAATAATATTAGCACATATTTTTATAAAACTTTTACTTCATTACTCTTTAGCATGGGGCCAGCTTTTTTTAAAAATACTGAACCAAGTTGAAGAAATTAATTTGCCTTGCATTACTATTTTTTCCTAGCTAGCTAAGAATGCCTTACTATTTGTGAGCTAAACTTACACACACATAGACTACCAAAGTCAATTCCAAGTTGCTACAGGTGAAGCTCCATTTCAGAGTCCAAGGAAAGTTGCAATGTAACTTTTTCCTTTCCAATAAGATCTGGGAATGACTTCTAATTTATTTGAACATGATAAAAGGCAATATTTGTATCATGTTCTTAGCAATATTGATATCTTTTTCATAATTTACGTCTCTAAACAACTATAGTTTGCTTTCTTCTGTGAGGTTAATATCAACCTATTTTTGAAAAGTGGAGTCCAATACTAACTGTACCATCTACCCACCCCCACCAACAGGAAAGAAATGCAAACTAACAACACAGCGTAACATAATTTGGTTAGGAATATATTTGGATTATGCATTTAAGTTAAGATTCTTTTTTCCTTTCTTTATTGTACTAAAGTCATAATACTTTAGTAAATACTCATAGTTTTGCATTATTCATAGGTCATCTGATGGGTGACAGGAGGAATCTGAGGTGTGATTCAATTGACTCACTTCAGCACAGGACATGACAATCACCAGCTCTGATAGAGACTGCCAGCTGGTCCTGGCCCTAGACATAGCACTCTCCTAACAAAAAAAGCCTACAGCAAAGCCTTATCATTAGAAAGAACAAACAACCAATAACAAAGATACATTGAGAAGACATGTTTTTGCTCCCATTTTGTGATCTACTCACCTAGGGTATTTGTCACGATTAGCCGACCTTGTCTGGGCTGGCAATAATAGTGTCCACAAGAGCCATCCTAAAGAGCAGTGAACCTGGCATTGGTCTCACCATTTCTACAATTATGTAAATCATTTGCATAATCTAATATAGGAAATAATTTGAGCAATTTCAGGTAAAAAGAGAATTTAATAATCTGTGCTAAATATTTGAAATTTGTATGTACATATTCACTTATCTTCCATTCCACTTTGCATATAACATTCGATTAATAATATCCAAAATATATTGAGTGCTTAGTATATTTCAGCTATTATTTTAAACACAGTACATATTCTATTTTGTAATTTTCACAACAGCTCAATGTTAATATTGTTATGATATTTACAGATGAGGAAGAGAAAGTTAAATTGGCTCAAGGTCACACAGCTGGTAAACAGTAAAAAAAAAAAAGGAAAAGCCATCGAGGCGCTCACAATGCTGCCTCCTGCCAAGTTTGAGCAAAGGCAAACTCCACACTGTTTTGCATTCCCATTGCCAATACAAGACTCTATTCCTTTATACTCTGTCAAAGTTAAGGGTCAGCAACAAGTAAACCATAAGAACAAGCCAGAGGAAAAAGAGGGACACAGTTTTGTCACAAAAGAAGAAAATTCAGAAAACAGGTGGTTAATAAAAATGTCACCTGTTGCAGTTTTTCAATAGGATACACAGCAGTTCCCAATCACTTTGGCACCAGGGACTGGTTTCAGGGAAAATAAGTTTTCCATAGGCTGGCAGGGGACCTGGTGCGGGGGAAAGGGGCGTGGGAAACAGTTTCCAGAAGATTCAAGCATCTTACATTTCCCGCCAACTTCATTTCTGTTATTTTTACATTCCAATATATAATGAAATAATTATACAACTCACTATAACGCAGAACTGCTGGGAACCCTGTTTGCAAGTTGTTTTCCTGCAACTAGATGGTTTCGCCCTATGTTTGCAGCTTCTGACAGCAGATTCTCAGTAGGAGCGCGGGATCTCGCTCCGGTAGGGCACCTGTGGTTCCCACGCCTGAGTCTAACGCTGCTGCGCTGCTGCTGGTCTGCCGGGAGGTGGCGCTCACGCGGGCATGGGAGCGATGGGGGAGCCGGCCACCATCTGAAGCCCATTTTCTGAATCACGCGAACTTGCCCGCTAAGGGAGAGTAGAATTTGAACTTACTTATAACAGAAAAGAAATATTCTAAAAGAAGGACATGTCACACACAAAACTCAAATTTTAGAGAATTATTAGGCCGATACAGTTAATTTTATAGAATTCAATTAAATGACACCAGACTAAAAGATAGGTTAAGGCGATAATACATTATTTAGCATATATGTTTTAATGGCACTCGAACTGTGGAGCGAGCAGTACCCCTGTTAACCCTATTGAGTGATTTCTCCGATCTATCCATGTTCCTATGATAATTATTATGTATCCTACGAGCCTATGGCATGTTAGATTATAGTAAAAATCATGTAACATTAAATTGGCTATCTTAGTTATTTTAAGCATACAGTTTAGTAGTGTGTATATCCCACTGGAGTGCAACAGATCTGTAGAATTTTTTATCTTGCCAAAGTGTAGCTCTATACCCATTAAACACTAACCTGCCCTCTTCTTTTCACCCAGCCCTTGACAACTACCTCTCTACTTTCTGATTCTGTGATTTTTAAATACTTTGCTTCACATAAGGGATACCATGTCAGAGGCACATATGTGTCTCTTTGTGACTGACCTAGTTCTCTTAGTATACTGATTTTAAGGCACACTCATGTTGTAGTGTGTGTGTTTATTTTTAAGTCTGCATAATATTTTATTGTTCATAAACCCCGAATTTTCATTTTCAGTCATCTGTCAGTGAACCTTTGGTTTGCTTCCACCTCTTGGCTTTTGAGAATAATACTGCAATAGACATGGATCTGTAAATATGTCTTCAAGATCCTGCTTTGAATTATTTTTGGTATATATACATGTGTGGGATTGCTGGATCATATGGTAATTCTATTTTTATTTTTTTGAGGAAGCCCCATTCTGTTCTCCATAATGTCGACATCATTTTACATTCCTAACAGCAGTGTTCAAGGGTTCGAGTTCTTCTGAATTGAATACTTATTTTGTGTTCTTTTGATAATATGCTCCTAGTGAGTGTGATACAATATTATATTGTTGTTTAATCTGCATTTTTTAATAATTAGTGATATCTACCAGCTTTTTATATACTTCTTGGCCATTTGTATATTTTCTCCAGATAATTGTACATTAAAGTCTTTTGCCCAATTTTAAAATCAGATAGCTTATGATATTTTTACTTAAGGAAAAATCGACAGTGTGCCAAAGACCAATTTTAATGAGGGCTGGTATCTTTCTGAAAAGAAGTTTGTAGAGATAAGTGGCACAACTATCAACTATTCCTTTTTCTTGCTGCCTCACTCTCAAGTAACTAGAAAGGCCTCCAGAACTCATGCAGAAAATTCTGAGAGATGGCAAAGATTTTGGAAGAACTGATTGTAAAGGAGCCATAAAAAATACTACCCTGTGGATATTCATGTCATTGTGGCCTCACCATTAGACTTGAAATCAAACTTTACTTTTCAAAAATTTATTTAATGTACAACATGCAAAATATGTTCGAACAGCCTGCTCCTTGGTTTGGCAATTATTATTTCAAACTGCATCTCAAAATAAAAAATCTTCAAAAATACTACCACTAAAAATGAAGATTCTTTCATGACTGTTTTCTGAAGCTTTCTTCAGTAGTACATCAATGTTGGAAAATACATAAAGTCTGTATCTTGACTTTTGTAGAATCAGTGATTGTTGCTATCAAAATCAGGTTATGACCCAGGACAGCCACCACCAGAGAACACTTGCACAATAGCATCATAGGCTCCGGGCCACAATGATCTGGGAAGGGCAACTAGACATCAGCACTGCTATTTGGTTCAGAGAAGCACCAATTAATTCGAAAGCTTTCTGATCCACTTGAAGAACTCAGCTGGAAATCAAATAAAGCCAACTTAAAAAAAAAAAAAAACCTAACATTTGAGGTATGTTGTGTTCTTTCAAGTAGAGTATATTTTAGACTCCAGAACTAAGGGTCATAACTCTTATCTCTCTCTCTCGTTTCATAGAATTAGAGTTTGACAAAGGTGTTAAAAATAAAATGAGTGTGAATGTCCTATGAAGGTTAAGAGGAAAATTTTTTAAAAAAGTAAAGAAAGATTAAGGCTAGACTTTTAGGTAGGAGTAATAGTAACAATAACAGTAACAAAAATAAAAGCTTTCTGTTCTTTATTTGTTGGTTCTCATTCTTTCTCTTGGAAATCAAATTCATATGAGGCTGTCATCAAAATTAACATTCATATTTTGAGTAAAAGAGCTTATGGAATAAGAACAGGTTTAAAAATTGATTTTTGGATATTAACAAATTGATTTTGGATGTTTTTGATTTCCTTTTTTTTTTTGCAGTTTTTGCCCGGGGCTGGGTTTGAACCCCCCACCTCTGGTATATGTGGCCAGCTCCTTTGATCCTTTGATCTATAGGCGCATTAAATCCTCGTTCAATATAAAGTCATCTAAATGACTTCCTCCCTCATCCTGTCAGAAGCATGTGTAAGACAAAGTCAGACACTGACAGGTTCATTCTAAGACAGCATACCAGAAATTAAATTATTTCTCTAAGTTCACACACAAGGTTGTGTTTCTTCTAAACCTTAAATGACTCTTGAGAGGAGCAGCGTCCCTTGGGGGACTTTTTGTCTGGGTGAATTTCTGCTCTGTTGCACAGAGAGGGGAATCCCAACTTCAAAGAAGGAAAACAAAAAGTACTGTGATCCCACTGAGGGGAGGAGACAGATTACAGTTGACAGAGGCCAAAAGGGCTGGAATTTGTGGGTCAAGGCAGGGACAGGTTACAAAAACTTACGTGGAGTTAGCCTTGAGTGTTTAGTGAATTCCTGCCTGAGAGCTGGGAGAATTTCCACAAGGCCACACAATGAGAAGCTCCAAGGAGCAATAAGCTTAGCACTGCCTAAGGCTCACATCAGTTTGATCCGCATTTACATTCCAACTAAGTAGACTTGGGAAAACACATTGAAAATTTGGGGAATTGAATAGAATCTGCAGAATACTTAAAACTTTATAGTAAAGCTAAATGAACCCAACAGAAAAAAACCTTCGCTCCTGTAAAGGAAACTTAAAGACAAGGCTTTGAAAGGCTTAGGCTGATCTTCATTCATAGAAAACAAAATGTTGACATAAAAAAATGATGAAAGGATAGCCACTGTCACAAGTAAAACTGCAAATATTGCATGTATTTATAGAGAAAAATTAAAGTCAACTTTTATCTCAGGAAATTTAAATTTAAATGTAAACCTACTCACAAAATTGAAAAATTTAAAATTTCTAGGTAAAAACATAAGTGAACATTTGCGGAGCTTGAATTTAGTAAACGTTTCTTAGGTAGGATGCAAAAAATAAAAACCTAAAATAAAACCTTAACAAATCGAACACTTAAAAAAATTTAAAACTTTAGGTTTGGCACCCATAGCACTGTGGTTATGGCATTAGCCACATACTCGAAGGCTGGCGGGTTCAAACCCAGCCTGGGCCAGCTAAACAACGAGTGCTACAATAAAAAATAGCCGGACCTTGTGGCAGGTGCCTGTAGTCCCAGCTGCTTAGGAGACTGAGGCAAGAGAATCATTTCAGCCCAAAAGTTTGAGGTTTCTGTGAGCTGTGACACCACAGCACTCTACCAACGGTGGCATAGTAAGACTCTGTCTCACAAAAAAAAAAAAAAAAAAAAAATTAAAACTTCTATTCTGTTAAAAAAAAAAAAAACTAAAAAATTTAAAAAAACAAGTCAAAAACTGGAAAAAATTATTTACAATATATATCCCACATAGTTCTTGGAGCCAGAAGACATAAATAACTCACAACTCAATAATAGGAGAACCAAAATTTTTAAAGGTGCAAATAACTTGAATAAACAATTTATAATAGAAAGTTTATGAATGTCAAACAAGCAATGATTAACAATATAAGCAGTTAGGAAAATACAAATTAAAACCACAATGAGATACAAGTGCACATCAAACAGATTTATCTATGTGTCCAAATAGAGAATGAGCATTTTGAAACGCTAAGAGCATATTGACATTGTAATTTCATGTCTCTTGAATCCAATAGTAACAATAAATAAAATAAAACTTCATTGTTACATGTCTTTGTGGGATTTTTCCATTTATATTTAGTAATTCATTTTCATTGTAATTCACAGATGTATCAATTTCTAAGAGATTGGAGTTCTGAAAAATGGTCCTTTGTTATGGATATTTTGGAATCCTTATTCTAAATATTTGAAAATAAATATGTTTGGCTTGTATCACCTACCAATAGGATCGGACCCCTGGAAAAAATTGGGAAGCTAAAGAAGCATACACTGTGCAGACCTGGCTCAGTCTTTAATGTCTCAATCCCCATTTGATTTCCCATGAAGACAGAAACCACAAATAATTGCTTTGACTATCACGTTGTCCCCTACCCATATGTTACTACACTTTATGTTTATCACGAGAGGTGAAAAGATTGTAGAAAATGTGTGTCTCTAATTCCCTGTGAGAGGAAGTTTAGAAACAGAAAATATGGTTAACCTTGGCATTGATGCAAACATGGAGACCAAATATCGTGCTGATATTCCAGATGGCCACAAATTCACAAGCCCAACACACAGTCCTTTTCTTCCTTATAGAATGCTTTGTTACCATACCAGTTGCTCAGCATTAAGTTAACATTATGTTGTCTTTGTGTGCTGTGATGATCAGACCCTCACTAACTAAAGAAAGCACAAAATAAACCAAAACAATGCATTGATTGTAAAGTGTGGACTGTTCAAAGAGGGCTCTGAACTGAAGAATGTATCTTTCACTGTAAAGCAAAAATAACTCCGTTCGTTGGACTACAATTTCATTTACTAGATATTTTTTAGTGAAAGAGCAGCACCATTTCCACACACATAGAGACACATGAACAATTTGACCACAATATACTCAGCATATGTTAGACTTAATGAAGAATGTAATAAATGTTATTTATATATTTTTCTTTTTATTGGCTAAAGACTCAGATGGCACAGAAAACAAATGAGACATAGAGAATTGTTGTATCCTCAACTGGTATTATTAAATGATCAATAACAATTAGACAAAACAAAGTCTCATAATTATATAAAATAGATATACTTAGTTAGCCTTTAAATATTCTCTGTAGCCTAACTTATTAGCACAGAAGGGTGTGAATAAATGTTTGTTTGTTTTTTTCTTGTCTAATCAAGATTCATTGGATTTACAGGCTGTATTTGAGAAGTGTCTTGAAAACTTGCCCACTGTCATGGAAAAGTTAAATCTATATATATAAAAAAAAAGAGGGGCAGCACCTGTGGCTCATCTAGTAGGGCTCCGGCCCCATATACCAAAGGTGGCAGGTTCAAAACTGGCCTCAGCCGAACTGCAAAACAGTAAAATAGCCGGGCGTTGTGGCAGGCTCCTATAGTCCCAGCTACTCGGGAGGCTGAGGCAAGAGAATCGCCTAAGCCCAGGAGTTGGAGGTTGCTGTGAGCTGTGTGACGCCACGGCACTCTACCAAGGGCGATAGAGTGAGACTCCTTCTCTACAAAAAAAAAAAAAAAAAAAGAAAAAAGAAAGAAAGAAACTTTCCTAAGTCTTGCTTTGCAAACATAATGTAGAAATGAAATACACATATGTGAATAGATATATGTAGACCTAGAAAGGATGTCAATATATAAAAACACCTTTGATTCGTGCCCCAACCCTCCCTTACCACCACTAAATAAACTTACTCTAGCCGTCAGTATATAGTAAAAATTTTCTGAAGAGTCAGACATATGGGTTATACTTAAAATAGAGATTTTGCTCATCTTTTGTGCCAGGCAGTGATGATTTTTCCTATAAAGCATCAGATGCAGAATTTAATATTTCTCCCACAGAGTTGATTAAAATTCATATTTATAAAGTGGTAAAATGTTTATATAAAATTAAACTTCCTGGAAAACACTAAACTAGTGTACGTGGGTGAAGTGTTATTTTTCTGCATTTATTTCTTCTAATTACTTTTCAGTGGGATTCTATTTGGCCATCATACGGTTGCATCAATTGTTTGAGTAAACTTTCTAGTTATATAGTGCTAAAATATATCTTATTCAATTATAAAGTTTTTAATTTCCAATGAAAATATTTTGTAACACTCAAGTTATTGAACTGCACCAGTAACTCAAATACAATACAATATATATGCAATCTACATTAAATATATGTAAAATAAAAATATATATTCAATATTGTACATATGCAATATTTAAATATGTGGAAGACTCCAGTGCAATTGTTAAATATCATGTTTCCTTTGCCTTCCTTATCCTCTAGTATGGAAAACAATCATATTATTAATATGCAATATACAAAATTGTTAAGAGAATTAGAACTTGGAAAAAAGTGCTCATGGTAAGTACTACATATGTGGTTTTTGATATCATAATTGTCATTCATGCCATGAAGAAAGCACTTGGGATTTTACCGCATATTTCTATTCAGTCTTTATCAGATTGTTACACTATTTTTCCGCATGAATCTCAAACCCATGTGCACTACTGTCGCTTTGTTGAATTTAGTTTCCAAGTTTAACTTTAGCTTAGCTTGTTCTTCTGTCTTTGTTATCTGGAAAGTTCTTGATTATAAACTCCTTATCCTTAGGTACGTGAACTCACTTGCTAGAACAATTACATGTATAATTCAACCTGCTATTGTTTGAATGCTTCTATCGCCTCCAAAATTTATGTGCCGAAGTTTTAATTTCAACACCAGTGTTGTTAGGGGGGTGGGCTTAGTTTGAGGAGAGCAGGTCATAAGGGCTCTGCACTCAGTAATGGATTGATCTAATTAACAAAGGGCTATGGGAGTGGACGTTCTGCTCTCTGGTTTTCTGCCATCCTGCTAATGTGAGGAAAAGCATTCCTCTGCTCTAGAAGTGCCATGTTCAAGGCTGTCTCTTGGAAGCTCAGATCAGGCCCTTTCTGGACGCTAAACCTGCCAGACTTTGATCCTGGACTTCTCAACCTGCAAACCTGTGAGAAATAGAAGTCTGTTCTTTATAAATTATTCATTCTCAGGTTTTCTGTAACAGCAGCCCAAAATAGACTAAGACACAAGCAGAGTGAGTCGGAAGGAGAACTTCAATTAATCACCCGTTTTCTAAATAAGACACAGAAATTGCAGATATACAGAGGGCAAAATGAAAACACAAGCACACACACAGCTGTTTGTACTGCTGAGTTAATTTAACATTAAATTCCTGAGTACATGTCGTATGGCAGGGATGCGTATCAGAAATGTTACTGTACAGGGCCACTTAAATACAATGCTTACGGTGGTGTGAGCCTTACTCTCCTCATCTGTGGTTGAGCAAAAGCTAAGAGCAGCACCAAGATTCTCTGAAAAGTAAATGAGTGAGTGAGGGAGATCAACGCAGAGCCTGGGACACATGAAGAAATATTACCAAGTTACAGAGTGTTATAAAAAGGCCTATTCTCAGGGAACTCAGAGTCTAGTCATGATACATGAATAATGAATACATGAAAGTTTACCACTCAAGGAAAACAAGCATCATCTATACTCAGAACTAGTCAAAAAATAGTTGTACAGAAACTTGAACTCAAAATTGAACTTAACTTACGTCAAGCCTATTTCGTGGGTTTAAATAATCAAGAGCCAAAATCTATCAATAAGAAAAGCTTAACACATCAGTAGCTTTGGAGATTAAAAATTGAACATATGTGACCTTTCTTTTAGGTACACACAAATAAAAATAGACATGTTTCAGTATCAAAGTAATATTAAAATCTCTTTATTATAGGAAAGTATGGGAAAGCTTTGGCCTAATATTTTTTAAAAGCTTCTCCAGCCAGGTGGTGTGGCTCATACCTGTAATCCTAGCTCTCTGGAAGGCTGAGGTGGGTGGATTGCTTAGCTCAGGAGTTCAAGAACAGCCTGAGCAAGAGAGAGATTCTGTCTCCAAAAAATAACTGGATCTTGTGGTGGGCACCTATAGACCCAGCTACTTGGAAGGCTGAGGCAAGATTCACTTGAGTCCAGGAGTTCGAGGTTGTTGTGAGCTATGATGCCATGGCACTCTACCAAGTAGGACAAAGTGGGACTCTATGTCAAAAAAAAAAAAAAAAAAAAAAAACTTCTACAAACTCTGATACTGATGTAACAGAGAGGGTGACTATAGCCTCCACCCTAGATCTGAAGAATTGGCTCTACCCTGCTGTGGGGTATGGTGAATGTGTATAATTTCTCTGGATTTTTCTAGCAGCTCCAAAAAATAGGTTAACATTTGTGAACACAGTGTTCAAACATAGACAAGTCTTTTATTATAATTAAAGATAAAAATTTTTATGAATGAAGAATGAACACTGAAAAATTAGCTTAATGATATGAATCACATAGGGTATATACTGTATTTTTTTTTCTTTTTTTTTTTGAGACAGAGCCTCAAGCTGTCATCCTGGATAGAGTGCTGTGACATCACAGCTCACAGCAACCTCCAATTCCTGGGCTCAAG